>DWBW01000120.1:0-12813 GCA_018231125.1 Spialia spio | reverse complement strand
CCGCATACTTTAAGTTTGCCCGTCTATCACCCACTTCAAAGACTGTCCCAGTGTCAGCTGTCTTTGTGATACTTTTGTATGTATACTAGTGTGTGAAGCGTGTGATAATTGGATGGAAGTGTTATTCCGTTCGAGTCATGATTGCTCTTTAATTTAACCAGTTAAATGGACTGCGAATTGTGTATTTTGTGTTAGGTGTGTTTTTGTTATATGAAAACGAATTTAGTGCTACCGTTGCACTACTAAAGTATCCTTTTACAAGTAAGTTTTAAAAACTTGTCTTTCTTGGATACGAACGAATTTTTCTATTTTCTTTCACAATCGTTATTTATCATTTTTGATTGTGTCGACAATGTGTAAGTTGCTTTTTTAATGACGTTGTTTTCCTATTGTACAGTTTTAAATTTGTAAATTGACATTTATCGTAACATTTTGTGTTTTTTTCTAAATTTTTCGGGCATCACACACAGACCTAGCTGAAAGTTTATTTAAGTTTTGTTTAAATGTAACTCTGTTTAAAAAACTTAACGCTTATGCTTCTCTTGTGAACGCAATCACGTTTTTCAATTGTGTTTGTAATGTTAATGTCATAACACTCAATTTGTGTGAACACAGCTTTGTGAAAGGCGTCTCGTTAAAATCTTTGTACGTGGAAGTGTTAAGCTAATTTTCGTTTATAATCTGACCATTACTAACTATCTAATTTTGTGTTCACGAGTACTCGCAACTTACTTACCCATTGTACAGAGACAAGAATAAATTAACTTTGCCTTTTACTTGCAATATTAATTGATGTTTTGTAAAATGTAATCTGTATTTTGTACTGAACTCGAATATTGTTGCGTTCAAGAGCACTTTTTGTTTGTGAGAGCGTAACGCTGCTTGTGATACATAACCAATGTTACCGTAGTGTAGGTAATTAATGTTATATTAATTATCGTTTGTTACACTTTGTAAGTGTACTAGGTGAAGTGTGTATTGGTTGCAACAATTTTATTATGTTGCTCAAGTTTTAGAAATGTAAATTAATTAGTTAACAGGTATTAATAATTTTGAAGATCACACACATCGTGACATTGTTCGAGAAATATTCGTTAGTTATATTGAAAAACATCACAAATTAGCATGTTGCGGTTGTTAATTAGATGTGTTGTATTTTGTCTATATCCGGCAAACAAACATAATCAATTATATCGCACCGAGTTTAAGGTAATAGACTTGTTTATACATTCCAAAATTTATAATGAAATCGTAGTGGTTTTATCACTATACTATGGAAAAAATTCAGTATTAACTTCGGTTTAAATACGATTATACAGTGATTTTAGGGATATCGTTTGATTAGCGGTTACACGACTCGAACCTATTTGTTGGGTGACCAATTGAAATTCAAACGTTGCCTGCACTATTGCGGGTTTGTGTAATTATATTATTTTATGTAATAAATTGTAAAGGTTACATACAGTGTCTTAAGGTAATAGGTGTACATTGAATTATGTAGTATGGTTTTTTCGCGACGAGCGCCGTAACGCAACGTTGTGACGGCGTGTAGGCGATGGGTCCGGTCTAGCATATCACGTTGTCGTCTGTAAAGTGTAAAGTACTTGAGTATCACACGTAGTGCGCCTCCTGAGAGCGCCACTAGTCTCAACTGTGTGTAGTGTTAGCGTCATAGCGCAGTTGCCAGTTGTTCCCACGTCGATGTGTAGGTGTTCCAGTAGCTTAGAGACATGCACACGCTCGTCTCTACCTTCTATATCTCTTTCTTCCGTCTCTCGTAGCAAACAAAAATAATGTATATGAAATGTACGCATTTAATCTATACAAATTATTGTAACTTAAATTTATCTCGTGTTGTATACATACGATTGCATCGATGTGTGATCGGAACGGTCACGTATTCACGTAATATGCATGACTAGATGCAAAATGTTGACTTAAAAAGTTTGTACCTATTATTATTAATTGTACGTACTTATATGTAATGGCTGAGACCGAAGCAGTTTTCTCTTATATTGTTGCTGTTAGCGATATCTTTGGTCAATTACTAGAACGTTTTATTGATGGTGATACACAATGGATTCGTTAATAAATATATTTAAAATTATAAAAGTAATGGAATTTTAATCTTGAAATTTATCGTTCGTGTAGGTTCGACGCTAACATCAAGTCATTTCGACCAATCGATCTCTCGTTAGTTTTTATCTTTCATATTAAACTGCATAATAATAAAAAAATCATGGAACATATACAACATTGATAATTATGTAATTAATAACGTAGTCGACAATGATTCGTCGGAACTGCGTGACAGGAGCGCCGCACTCAAAAGGCCGGCGTCCGAAAACCGAGTTCCTACACACTATAAACGCTATGTTTCATCGCTATATCGACATTAACGATATTATACAAAGTTATTTATCGTCAAACGTTTTGCTCTCTCTTGTTAATAGCGTTAGTACCATCGAAAAAGGTATAGGCAGAGATTGTTGGATTTGATATAGTTTATGAATATTGTTAATCTTATGCTGTATAAATAGAGTAATTAAATGCTATATGTGTACTAAGATGTTTGATTTGTTCCAGTAGGTACTTATTTTTTTTTTAACCAACCACACGTCCCCTAATCAATTAATATAATATTCCTAGAGGATATAATAATAGGTAAGCTCTTTTGATTTTTAAAACATACTTTAATAAGATTTAATATTGAGATTATGTTTATTAATAATATATTTATAAACAAAAAAATGTGTTGCGTTATTTTGATTTTGTGGACCTTTTATTTGTCGACATAATAGGTGTTAAATTTTATTAAAGTATAATAAAATAATAATAATATTGGAGCACGTTATTCATTATGTATTTATGTACTGATCGTGAGACCGTTGTATGCATGTATTTCTAGTAAGTCTAGCCATGACAATGAATTGCCTGCTTTTTACAATATAAGATAGCATTTATGTTTTACGTACGTAGCACTTAGCTAGATATTTTTTATTTTACTTTGACTTATTTCATTTTACACTTTATATTCATTATATTTATAAAAAATAAATGCATGTGTTTCATCATTTTAAATACCTATTTACATATTCATTCATGGAAATAAGGCATAGTTTGTTTCCTATCGATGAATGTGAAAAAAGGTTTAATCAAATTCAAGTAGTTCTTGAATTATATGTAGTTATACCGAGCACCCTCATATATATCATTGTAAATAGATTTCCAACAATACACGTGTCGTAACTTTTTATACAATTAAAACGTGATATTCACTTGTTTAATTTCTGTTACTAGCCGACCGGTGCCTAACGTGCCACCAAAGCTGCCTGAGCGACCGCAGAATGGACGGCCATTTTGAATTCGCCTCGTCTTCGCCGCCATCTTGTGATATGCTGCTCTGTACATACTTAACTTTTCGTCTTTGTATATTGCTTCAGTTTAAATAGATCTATTAGAACATTCGGTAATTACAAGTTAGATGTTTCTTGTTTCTTTTATTTAATTGCCTTGTAATCATTTAATTGTTTTAGAATTGTACCTACGTCATAAAAAAACGACTAAGTCTTATGTGTACCACTAAATGAAGGAATGTGTTTTATATTTATTTTAATTTAATTTTCTGAACTCTTGAACATATTACATAATGTTAACGATCGACTGTTAATTAAATGTAATAATGTTGTATTAATGGTTTATGACAAGTAGCTATTGTGCTTTTGTACCTATGTATATAATTTTAAATGATAGGAATATTGTAGGTAATTTAAAAAAATCGCTGCTATGTGTTTTGTTGTAAAAACGATTATTTATCGATACATCAGTAATTATGAACTTGAAATACATTGATTTATGAATTATATAGTGTTAAATTTTGTATGTGACTGATACTGCTCTTTGTGATAGAGGGTGCTAGAGTTCTGCTTGACGCCTTTATGAGATTGTACCACTGTATAATGTACTGTTTTTGTGGCATTTAGTATTTTTACCAGCCACGTGAATATGGAGTCGAATATTATAACAATTTTTTTCATTTTTGTAATTTTAAATGAGTTGTTAAGATTAAAAGGAATTTGAATTCAACATGTTCACCTTATGTTTATAACTAATTAATAAGAACTGTATAATAAAAAATCTAATTGTACTGATTAATATTCAAACACATTTTACAGTAATGTTATTTTAATTATTTATAAGGTAATAAGTAATCATGTTGATTTCAGTGTTTGCAAATGAATACTACTTACAGTTTTTCAAATTACTAAGGTTCAGGTCTATTGACATAACTACATAATATACATACATCGTATCACTATACAGAGTATGCAAGTATATTTCCTCATAGTTTTTCTTAAGTTCTAATGTTAATGCCATAATTTTTAACCTATCAATTACTATAGGTCATAATCTTTAGGCAGTATTATAAAATGTAAGACTTGAGGCTAGTCAACATTATGTATTGTATCATAATATGTTCATGTACGTTATTTCGGCTCTTGACTTTAATTATTTTTTATTTACGGTGAGATATGACTTATTATTTACTTAATTACTATACATTCCCTTCGACTCTACTGTTTGCGGGGCGGTTATTAGGCACACACCAGGTACCTACCTAAGTTGTATATAAACGTAGTAGAAAATTTAAACGTGGACCTGTTTATATTTCGTGTACTGTTAATGTGTACAAAAAATAAATGTGTATATAATAATAACGCTTGGTGTTTTATTTATTAATTAATGAAATTAATCTGTTATATGTACACCATACAAATGTAGGTAAACTCTGCCTGTGTACTTGTTAGAGTGTATGAACTATGTATTACGTATACACAGCTAACATGTTCATTGCAATAACAAAAAGCCTCTAGGCTCTATCGGTATCTAAGGATCTATCGGTAATGACAGAGAGATACAAATCACGTGACATTCAATACGCGTTCCTAGAATGAAATCTAAAGTATCCAAACTAGGTGGAAATGTTTAACCTTTTAAAAGAATTATACTCTTCTTCCTAGTTTAGATGGCCGTTAAGTTCTAGCTAAGTTAATTTAAGAGATTCGTATAAAATGTAAGTAGACAATTAGGTAATTAAATTAAATAAAAGACAATTAATTGAAGAGAAAGTGTTTAAAAAAAACTTCGATCACCTGCTTGATCATCTTTGATGTTCTTGAACTTTGGCATACTAAATTATTCATAATGACTTCCAGTTCAAAGTTTTTTTTTTACAAAGACAGTAGAATGGGGTAGATTTGCTGCATTAGGCCACGGACACGCCCAGTACGCAGCGAAGACAAAAACAGTGTCCATTATTACAATTTAATGAAGAGAGAAAACCATTAGGAAGGAGTAGGTAGGTACCTACTTGATTAAATCGTCGGTAAGCAATTGTCGGGTTTTGAGCGGCGCCCTGTGTCGCTGCCCACGGGGGCCTAATCGCTCTCGCACGATTCTGATTACTTGTGATTGTTGTATCAATCATTTCCCCTATCAAATTATTCAGTGGCGGGTAATTGTCTCATAGTCACCGGCGTATCCCCGTAATGGCGGCAAAGATAAAGGTACCTACCCTACCTACATGCTTTTAGGTATCTTTAGTGGTAGTGCTTTTAATTAGCCTAAAGTTTTCTTCGCTTCATCAATTTTTTAACATTATCGCTGAGATACCTATTTTCAAGTAGAATAGTAGTAGATAGTACCTACCTACTAGAACTAGAGCTACATAGGTCCTAAGTGTGATTATTGCTATTGTTAAGTTCTTTTCCGTAGTGCCCATATATTTATTCAATAATACCTATAAGCTATCTTAAAAATGAGATCAACCAGTGGTTGGTAAGTAGGTAGATAGTGTAGATGCCTATGTTTTTAAATTAAAAAGCCTTTTGAGACTCATCGTCATCAGCCGTATCTATCAGTCACTAAGTTTATCGAAGCTTGACACCTTTGATACGAATTACGAATACCTAACTAATGCATTCAATCTGCAGATGATTATAGTATTAAAAATATTTAAATATACATATTTTGGATATACCTACCTAGGTATCTTATTGAATTGTCTGCCAGCTGATTTATTTTTGTTAGGTCAGTAGGCAAACAGTTGACAGATAATTAGGGTTATTAGGTAGATATTGCTTGCAAATAAGGTACCTAAGTAAGTACCTACTATATAGTCCTATTACAACCTATAGGTACCTACAATCTACATACAATTTTTATACACGTATATTATCCACCTAATATTATACAAAAATTACCTACTTGGCGTTCTAAAATGCTGTGCAATGCAATTACCTATCTACTGTGACAAGCATCTAATAATAACAGGACAGCTTTTCGTTCTTAAAACAATGAACACAGTTCATATTCTAAAGTAATTGAACAGAGCGTTATAATTTGTGTGTGTTGCCGTACTTAATTAGTTCGAGGGCCGCATTTACGGGAATAAATCGGCCGATATAATAAGTCAGTCTAATTTAATTGGCAATACGCTTGTTCCCATAAAAACGGTGGATGGAAAAATGTCGTAAGTAACAAAAGAATAGAATGGTAATGATTTTTTCGAAATACAAAAACCTAACATGCTTTTAAATGAAAATGCAAAAAAGGAAATCATTTATTTGCGCAAATATGGGTTAGTTACCATAATGTTAGGATACTTAATTTTATTAGTCCGCCGTAGGTATTAACCATAATTGCGAAGCAAATATTAATTAATCACGAAGTTAAAAAAACTACTACTGAATACTACTTTGATACTATTATAATTTTAAGGATTTGAAAAAAAAAGAAACACAAACTAAAAATTAATATAAGAGAAAAAAATACTTACCTATTTAAATTATAAAGACCAATTAAAAATACTTTTATTACCTTAGTACATAATAGTGTTGTTAATTTTTTTATGCCATTTATAGGTACACAATATTTTTGTATTTTCCTCGGCTTTTGTGCATTGTAGACTGAAAAAAATATCAGCACCTATTATAGTACCTAGATCTGTGTCAGCACACATCTAGTATCTAGGTATGTCTACCTACATAGATACCTACGAACAGTCTACAATACGCAAATCACTTACGACGTTTATTAAAATTCATATTGTGCAGTCAAAAAGTCACCCTCATTACCGGAATGTTCCCAACAGTTAGCATGCAACGTTAATGTGTAAATTAGATACCTACTAATTACAGGGATAGATATTATATCAACTCGTAGGTGTTTCCGTTTTTTAGCTTATGGCGCAAAAGAAAATTACAATCTTGATTAGTTTCTTTAATTTAATAATTCTTTAATATCTACCTAAGAAGGTATAGGTAGGTAATTAGATTATTTAATTTATGAAAGGTAGGTTGCATAGGTACCTAATTAGATACGTAGGACCTACTATCAATAGGTAGGTACTTAGGTAGTTATGTTCCGTACCTTTCATAAATTAAATTATATTTTAGTTACACAATTTTGCAATAAATACGAATACGAGTATTTAAGTAGGTAGACACGTTTAGGGTTATTTAATTTTCAAAATATCTACCGGCGGGCAGCAATTTCACGAGGACTCTTGGTTTGCTTGTTGCCAACTTGCCAACCCCTGGCAGCCATGACCAAAGCCGTATCGTGTCTCTGATTTTCTTTGATGGTAATTAGGTCCATCAATTCTAAAAGAACCTAATTGAAAAAGTTTTCCATCGATACAGATGGCAAACAGTCGAAAATTACCTTCACTTTCATGTTTCGCCGTCCACAGATTCATATCGGTTTATTTTAGTGGTTATTACAGTTTGAACTTTTAATAATGAGTCGGCCGTGACGTACCTATAATTGTCTGGAATTCTTACCTTAATAACAGTCTGAAACAGTAATTTGAAAACTTACAAAGTGATTACATTGTATTTCTTGATATAATCTACATTTGATACTTAATAAGTCTTACAGAAAGTTGAAATCTACTATGAAAGGCGATATAACTACCAATATACCACAAATACCACAATACATGGCCTTCGATACCTATATAAATTGATAATTTCGTAACTCACTTTTATCAAAGTTGGTAGTACCTACTTACTCATGAGTCGTGAAATCATCAATTACAGGGTTTAAACAAAAAGCACAGCAGTTAACGAAATAACCGGCGACTACTTGACTACTCGCGAAGCGTTTTAACTTTTTGTAAAGTGCAACACTTTCCCAGCCCTCAGCGAAGTGCCCTTCAAAATGCTACTGCGTTTAGACAAATGAACAGCGTTGCACCCTTCGCGGCACACGCCAACCTACCCCGCTATCAAACTATACTGGAAATAACTATAGCCGCAAACAATGTTTTGCAAATCGATAATTATCTACCAACTAATCTATCAATAGGCACTTTTATATGTACTTAAGAAGTATCTACCTACACTTTTTTTCTTACACTGTTACCTAGGTACACATTTCAAATGTTAAAATTAACTAAGTAATAGAATGATTAGTAGATAGGGTAACATTGAGATACCTAGATAGGTTAATTTTTATAAAAACTGAGCCCATACGAGTAAAAGTTGAGATGTTTGTTGTGATTCCTTCTGACTAAAAAGGAGATAGAGTAGGTAGAGTCACTCAGAGGTTACAGTTTTTAGGTATTTTAAAAAGACGACATTTACGACCATATTCTGTATGATTTTTAATCGTTCAATTTGAATGAATTTGAGTTCAATTTGAAAATTGTCTCGCTTAGGTAAGTAGGTACTTCTCAACCCACGGTATAGCGCTACATAGAGCGCCTCGTAGTAAAAAAGAAATAATAGGAACAGCGTGTTAGTAAGTGTAATATTCCTAGAGCTAGGTAGGAACTTGACATCAATCGCGAGTTTTACTTTTTAAAAACGTAAGCAGTAATAAAGGTACCTAAATAATAAAATAACATAATATAAATAATACTTTTTAGCAAAGAGTAGGCAGGTAAGGTTCGGTAAGGTATATCTACCTAGTACCTATTTACACAATTATATGTCAGAGGTTAAACCATATTATTCTCAATTATATCTGAATTATATTTAAATATTGACCTAAGAATCAGTGGCAGCTGGTCGCTTCCAGTTGTTAGGAGTTGCGTGTAGGTACCATATAATAAAAGTCTGTATACAATGGCGGAACTCGTGGGGCACAATAAATCAATTGGAGTGGGTGGTTGACTTTTCACTCAAATGTGTGGTTAATTGTAACCGAAAATGACTGTTGATCGAGCCACACTTAATTTGAGTGGTGCTTACTGTATTTATGGGGTTGAGTTTTGTTCCGATGGAGTGGAAAGTAATGGTTTTTCGGTTCGACTTTCAATTCAACGATTATTTGGTATTTGGTTTTTATCTAGGTAGAGCTTTACTGATTTATGTTATATCACGTTATACTCGTAGATAACGTGGTATAACATCAAAGGTAGACACTGTCGATTAGGCAACTAGGTTGGCGACCAAATCAGAGACAAGCATCGACGACCAAGTCCCCATCAAAACAAACAACCATCTATCTATACAAATCGTAGTAAGTAAAAGTAGAATTTTTGCCAAGTATTTTTAAATTGTAGGTAAATATTCAGTCAAGAATTTTATCCTGAGCTTGACTTTCATGATTCCATCCTATCTGTTTGTAGATAAGTACTTGATCACGACGAAATTGATAATATATCTACTTTCCTATATCTTTTGCATTGCTATTGATTTATAAAACCCAGTCACTTTTGCGTCGGGGGTTAAAATTAGGTAGGTAAGTACCTAAGTAGGTTGAATATTTAACTTTTTTATCCACGAGGTCGGTACTTACTCGTATTAATAAGTAAAGTTGTTTGTTTTTCTACTAGAAATAAATCTAAAATAAAATATAGACTATCTGTGCAGGTAACTAAAATAGTTTGCTGTGTTTTACCGTGTCACTTTACCGGTCACGACTCACCCTCACCGCATGCCATTAAACAAAATTACATTTTAATTGTCCACTTATGTTATTTGACTTATGCAATGTCTAATCATATAGGTTCCTGTGTAACAAACTGACTTTTGTTTGAAGGGGAATGGTTTTTCAATTGAAAATGAGTGTACCTCCATATTCAACTAGGTACCTACTTACTATATAAATTATGTTTAAAAAACTGCTGCTTTTTTCTCATTATCATGAAACAAAAAGTTTATAATTAGGATCTCCGACCCCAATTGAAAGAAAAGGCACTAAAGGTATCTTATACTTAATTCGGTACCTATATACTTATAATAATATGTAGTTAAGCATTTACTTACAATAAAAAATAACAATAAATGTTTTATTTAATCTACCTTCTTCAAAACTACATTTGCTTTTCAATCTACCGTATGATAGACGTAGAAATAAAATAAATAAATAAAATCACTTATTTACTGTTCTCTACAAAAAAAACAAATGTACCATTGTAACAATGTACCATTTTCATATAAGTTATCAGTTTATCTACATTGTATGCAAAGCTTTAACATTACTGTTCCTCTGGCCAATATAATTCTATCATCTTCTTGACGCGTTGGTCAACTTCCTTCCCCGCAGGTGGCTGCTTGCCCAGCAGGAACACGAATTTCTCGTGGCAGTCCATCATAGCTAGGTACTGGCCCTCGATGACTTTCAACCGCATCGGGTATCGGTGGAAACCGTTCAGATCCAATTTCGCTTTAAAAAATAATAAACATTATAACACCAACGGTAACGTTTTATGAAAATTAACAGGTACCAATCACCAGAAACAGTGTTGCTTTTGTACACTGGTAGCTGGTAGCTGACAATACAGTGGACATAGCATAGAAAATACGAGTATTATCTAAGTTAACGGTCGCTGAAAGTGTCGAGTGTATAATAATAAAAACATCTTTATCAATCACACATTGCATTTTGAAAACTTACCTGTCGGAGGTGGCATTTGTAGAGTTCTGTAAGAGCCGTTGCCCTCAAGCCATTCGAGGTAATAGTCGCGTGTTTTGTTTGATTGTGTGATAGCACATGGGATCTGCATTTTCAGAGTCAGTGTTTCCCACTTCAGATTCTCTACAAACTTTCCTATACGTTCTTCAAGTTGCTTACGTTCCTAAAATGAAGTAAAGTGGGATCAACTGCAATAACTTTTTCGTAAAGCTTACCTAACTTATTAATAACTAGAAAGTACAATAGGTACCTACATATAACTATGTATATATTATTTATAACGATACCTATTATCTAACATTGGCTATTTATGGCTATTTCCGAAACAATAAAGTAATTTTTTTAGAGTAAAGGACCAGAAAAATTTAAGTTTAGTTTAGACACCCGCTGATGCAAGTCTGACATTTTCCTAATTTAAAGTCACGACAAACAAAAATAAGCCAGCATTATAATAACCGTAGCGGTTGACGTTTATGGTAGGTATATTAAGGTTAGGTACACTTTTCTCTAGACTTCTACTCACTGCGTCATCAACCAGTTTAAACTCCACACAATGCGTGTCACCAGAACCATCAGTTTGTTCATGTCTGAAGTGCAGAAGATGCCAGATACCGATCGCTTGACTGTCATTGAAAGTGACCCCTTTAGAAAACTCCTGGCAACTCGGCTGGCTCGGGTCCTTGGTGGTCTTTGCACATTCTGCTTTGTCTGCCGACTGCAGTAGTGCTATACCTAGAAAGAAAGCATAAGCACTTTGTTAAATGTTCCAATAATGTACATTTATTTAAAATATTTAACATATTATTACGTACGTAATATTCGAGTATAGGACATAAGTACAGAGAGATGAATAAAGTATGGATGGAAATGATGAAAAGAACGAACAGAAAAGAAATTAATTTAAGTAGGTTATTGGCAAATAAAAAAATATATACGAGAAGACAATAAATGAAATTTTTTACCAAACAAGAATATTTGCAGAAAAGTTGACATGTCGAGCCGACAATGGGTAACGTGCGGCGCGAACCGTATAACTGGGTAATGAACAGAATGACTTGATTAGTCATGTCAATGGATAAAAGCATTAACAACTCGCATTATGAACAGCAATCCCAATGGATAGAAGCGGCACCGATAAGAGGATAACTGTATTAATCGTGGACTAAAATCTTAATTCCGGTAGGGAGTCATTTGATGACTCTACATGGTGTAGAGCCGTATTTAAAGTCGCCTCAATTATTTAAATGCAGTGATAAGTGAGAGAGCTTTTAAATGTGTAATTTTTCTTACTTCAATTAACTTAAAGTGACCTGTTAGTATTAAATTGGCTTTAAGAAGATAAAGACATATGAATATACATTTGAACTTGCAAATTAAGGTACCTATCGGTGTTTAATTTTTTTATCGTTCCAATTCCATTTTTAAACGACTTCAAAAAAGAAAAAGGTTCTATATTCGACCGTACTTTTTTTAGTGATGCCTTCCTGCCATTTTATTTTTTGTAGATCTTGGTATCAATATCCGAATATAAGGTACCTACTCATAAACTGGTGGTGTTATCACATTATCTATCCTAGGTGTACCTAAGTATCTATCAAAAAAACCCGCTTTATATGACATTGGAAAGCCAGCGAGGTACCTAATTCTTGATCTGAATTACCTATTTAGAAAGATTTTTGAAATAAAATGAAATAGAAGTTATTTCGTACAACAGATCATATAATGTCCTCTCCAGGCGTTCTTTCATCTATTGCAAGTGCGTTGGAGTCAGCGACGACTGCCCCGTAAACAGAATAACCGTCCACATCCCGTCCTCTTGTCCTTTCGCAATTGACTAGCCGCGACGCTTAACGTAATTATATAAGGCAAATCAATACCACGTGACAA
>DWBW01000119.1:0-12830 GCA_018231125.1 Spialia spio | reverse complement strand
ATGATGCCACCTGATGTGAAATGATTACTATAGATATAAAGCAGGGAATGCCTATCCGAGGCCTTGTGGGCTCTCAAATAGAGCCTCCGAATAAATCCTCCTCGACCATAATCGGTATTATACGGATACGGATTAACTTAATCTTCAAAAAAAGGGAAGAAATTCGTGACTAGCGGTAACCTATCGCGTGGCATAATGCATAATAATTGCATCCTACACATACAACGACTAGATAAGTACGAACCTAATTGTTTTTATGTGATTTATTCCACATCTCTACCGTTTCTGGCAGGTAGTGCGCCGGCTAAATACATAATTGTTATGCTCGTTATCTCACCGGCATCAGCGTGCGCCGTGACCGCCGTGGCCAGCATTCGCACTAGCTAATTTGGGAACAACCCGCGTCCGCTTAGTGTCGACGACTTAACAGCCGGACGCCATAAAACAGAAGTCAGGATTTCTATGGTGTGTGTAAGTACTGCACTAATACATAGATGAAGATGCTTTGTAGCGGCCGCTTTGTAATTGTGTTCGAAGTTTTGCTGAAAATGAAAATTGAGCAGTTACTAGATTCAATGTAAAGGTGTAGTTTATGTTGCTTATAAATCAAATAGATATGCGTTGGATTGAATTAGTTATGAAAAAAAAATTAAGTATGTGTAAACCTTAACAGATTTCTCGGCGAAAATACTTAATCATCTAATAGTTACATAGATAGGTAATTAATGAAATATCGATTTTGCATTGAAGCATGATTAAGGATACGAGGCTAAGGTAAGTTGTATGTAGGTGGAACGTGGTAGGTACACATGTTTTATTACTATGAGGCAAAATTTGAACCGTATCGTAAAATGTAAAATGTGTCACGGTTTGCTCTTAATTGCTTTTATGTTTTCCCTCATAGTCACTTGTACAGTAACCATGATATCACGTGGATAGTTTCATCATTTTTCTCTTCGCAAAACATAAAATGTACTCTCAATTATTTTTTAAGCCATAATACAAGCTTGGTATCAGGCAACCGTGTGTGAATGTCTGTACATATTTGTTTATAAGAAAAGTTTCGAAAATTTTTAGAATAACTTATCCTCTTCTTATGTGTAACATGGGAACCGTAACAACGCAACAAGCGAACACCTAATGCGGGTATGTAATATGATATTGGAGGTCATGGCAGTTGTTATATACGAACAGTGAGCAGTTGTATGCAAAAATCGTTATGCTTACAGAGATTAGCTAAATCGTGGGCGATAGTGACTCAATACTTGTGGGCGTGCTGTACGAAGGCCGAGCCGACTTGGTCATCGGAAACCGTTCTCTTAAGGTATCATTCCGATCATGACTGCCGCCGCCGGGCAGCGCCACTCTGCGGTGCAGCTGATCGGTGCTGTCAAAATCGTACTGACAAGCGGCGCGCCGCGGCGGTGCACAGCCGCTTGCATCGGAAACGCGTTCAATACAAATACCTACTGCCAAGTCGCGGCTGCCGAGCGGCGGCAGACAGGATTGGAATCATACCTTTAGACTTTTAATTTGACTTTTTTACCGTTTGAATCATAAAAATGCAAGACGTTGGATAGCACTTAGCGTGTTTTCGTATAAAGTTTTGAAATCATGTAGGTACTTATTTACATTTCGCTTTGAATGTGGATTTGTTAATTCATTTGCTTTCCTAGACTTTAAATAATGATTTGGTTCGTCATTTGGTGTAGAGATCTATCTATAGTAATGATTACAAGTATTATCTAGTTATTAAAACTTAATGGATATGAAACAAACTGCATACATAATATGTATAAAGGAAGCCACAACACAACACAACACAAGACTTTGACGAGAGCCTTGAGAACGGCTTTTCAACTTTGATTTTACCAAAGATTTGAGATAAAATAAAATGGTTCTTAATTTTTGTACACGTAATCAAAATTGTGGGTAGTGTGGGTACATACATAACGTGTGTCATATATATATTCATACAGTTGGTAATAGTATTATCGATCATTCTTACTTAATTTGTTATTGTTATTGCTAGGTAACCGATAGGATATATTAATTCACAATACAATTCACGTTATGCAATAATTATACTTTAGTTTTATTTCAGATAAGGTTTCCTTACGTCATCTAATGAGTCAAGTTTGGTCGCTGGACTCACCTAAGGCTGCGTCATATTGCTTTCTACCCAAAGAGATCATTTAGAGAAGCCAATAAACTAAAGTTTACCTAATGTACGTAGGTAGTACCTAACACTTATGTGTTTTGGTGTTTTTGGTTCGCCTTAAAAATATTGTTTATAAGAAAATACTTACCTAACCTATTTAAGTATATCTACTAACCTACCTAAGTATCTACTGCTGAAAGTATTTAAAAGTTTTGCGATTATTGTAAGTAGCTATACATTAGGTTAGTACTTAAATTTTGTTGTTATTGTTACAAAACGGTCAGCATTTTAAATTTAACTTTGCACGTTTCGTTTTTTAAGAGTCCTCCAGGAATACCTAAGAAGTGCTTCCGCAATTTTATGACAATTAATTAAAAAAATAAGCAATTTATGGCCTTGAAAAAATCTGTAGGTACTGGCCACTATTGGCCCTGCAAAAAATTAATTTGTAGGTATGCTGGAAAAATAAAAATTTAATTCGCTCTAGATTTTTCGGTCATGCGAATAAATTTGGCTCCTAGCTTTATCAGCAAACGCATAAAGTCGTCGTGCTTGGAGAAGTCAGTAATAAAAATACTTATGCATTATTATGATTGATGCATTCGGACTCATATTGGACCGATGCAATTAAGGATCCTACCTACCGGTAAAAATGGTTTAAACGTACCTACTTATTGAAATGAATATCTATGGTAAGTTTATAGTACGAAAATAATAAAACAATCCGTTCATCAATATTTTTGCCACCACTCCTTTCTTAAAATTAAATTCACTATTTAGGTCATAGATTCGTTAAAAACCAGCTACCATCTTTATTCTATAGTTTTAGAGTTACCTTACATTAGAGATTAGTGTCTAGCTCTAAGGATGTACAGTTAAAAAAAACAACAGTTTACGGTATGAAGACACCAATACCAATATAACAAGGTCAATAAAATGGCTACTTATTTGTTATTTATTATAAAGTAGGTTTCTCGACTAAGCGGTATATCTAATCAATTAACAAACGGGTGAGTAAGTATCTATCTATCCACTTGCATCAAAGGCATTCGTATTAATGTTAATACGAGTTTGTACAAGAAGTTATCTGTAACAAAAACTAGCTCAAATAGTACAGTTAATTGACATAGAAACGATGACTCACCGGCGTTGACCCTAACGCAAAAAACCAGGCTTCTATCATTGGACCATCTCTCCATAACTATTCTATGTATATCACTGTTTGAACCTGTTTGATGATACCTTTGCTTTTAAGATGGACGCGAATTCCTCAGGGTTGACAAGAAACTCTAAGAAAAGAAAAACAAATTTATTTATACATACATACCTATACATATACATTTAATAATACTATTATGGCTAGTCTGAAACGATAGGTAATATAAATTAAATTAATTTTATCGTGCACACACGTATCCGGCTTATTTAAGCCAGCATTATTTTAACTTAGAGAAACCTATAATAATCTCACTTATTGTAGCAATTACTGCAACCTAACTCGGCGTAATAATGCCATACCAAAGAACAGTCAAATTGTATATGGAGCAACATCCAAGACCTTTTGAGCTTACGAAAATTGACTTCACACGGTCTACTGAACAAGCGATGCATTCACAATTCACAGCCTATTATCATTTTTAGTGCACTTATCGTTCACCGTATTAGAAGTGCGACAGCCCTAACAAACGCTGAATGAGTAACGGGTAGATTCCTTATAAGAATGCTTCGGGTCAAATCTAAGGTTGATCAGCGATTGGTGTCAGTGTTCCACAGTTTCTCCCATATGTCAAGCCGGCCTCTGTGTTCTGCCCGCCGCTCAACGGTTGGCTAGAGGCGAAATTTTCGTACGCACGCTAATGATATAACGACATGTAAGTGTGTGATAAGTTTTTAATGAAATGGAGTGCACTTTCTATTTCAATTACTAGTTCTGCTACTGGCTGGACGGTGGACGCGATCGAGTGAGAGTAATTTGTAAGTAGTTAGGTTCCGATAGGTTGTTACTGTTGGTTTGACAGTTTGATAGGTTAAATGGTATTTAGCTGGAACGCGAACGGTTGATACTTACGCATGAAGTAATGTTCTAGATTGGTCTTGTCTACATTGCGACGGGTAAATACTTGAATTAGGTTCAGTTACCTCTAATTATTACCAACTCTTTCCTTGAAACTTTAACGCAAATAATTTTAATGAAAGTTCTTTTGTACGTACTTATCAATGTTTCAATGGCACCGTTGTTATTTCCTTGCCAACCTGGGAGGTAGGTATGTGAGGTAACCACAGAACACTCCCCAGTGGTGGTGGTGAGGTAGTAGTGGGTAGCTGAAAAAGCTTTCGGTTTCTAGAATCCTTTGTCATTCAAATAAATAAAGAAAGGATGAAACATAAGTACACTTCAGTATAGTTCTAATGTTCTGTTCCTCTTTCAATAAGTAGGTATCTAGTGGGAGATGATGGATGTTAACTCGTCCTCATGAGAAACAAATGTAACCACGTCTTTCAGATGGGCCTACAAAGATTTATTTTTATTAAGTAACTAGCCGACCCACGCAACTTCGTCTGCGTAAAACAGGAATCAAGGGCATAATACACCGAAGTCCCGTTGTCACTAGATTTAAAAAATATTAAAGTTGTCGTTTGAAATTTCCTTATTTTCTCGAATTCTTTAATATTGCGATCGACTTTCCAATTTTTTCATTTATAAGAACACTCTCAAAACAATAACGAACACGAATAATAAAGAATTACTGAAACTGTTCCAACTGTTTAACCGTAATGCGATCACCACGAGAAATAGCGATTTATTTTTATAGGTATTATGTTTATGATTTAATTAATAATTACTGCAGATGCGTACGACTTTGACGAGTGCTGCCATCTCTTATCCCGTAAGGGTAAGCTCAGCTAGCGCCATCTAGAAACTGTTTACTTCTATTTCTGCCAATACAAAACAACTGGTTTGTTTTAGTTGTTGTTTCGATTGCTAGAGGACGCTTTTCACGACGTCTGTCATTCCGTAGCGTCGACGTTCCATTAACGTAGTTACAAAAAGTGTCGCTAGAGGGTATATTTCCGTTTTTACGGACTTCTTAAAATAGCAACCAACGGTGGATGAAAAATAGGTATACGATCATACCAAAAACTTGCTAAAAAGGGAAAGACCTTAAGAGTTTTTCACATTTTCACGTTGTTGTTTTCCTTGGACTATTATTAGGAAGGTAAGGTACCTACACATGGCAATAACAATTATTATTAACTCATGATCTGATAGCTGTCTTAGATACACATGGAAAGGCCATACACCTACATAACAACCGAAAAAATGTTCCCGCACATACACAAGGTAGATGTCAAAAAGTATACAATTGGGTATTGGGTTTTTAAGATCATAACACTTTAGATAGGTCAATTTGTAACGTATTTCCGTCCTTGATGCGTGTTGCCACATTTGCCAAATTGAGGACATAATAAGCAACCGTCACAAATCCCCGCGGTAGACGTATCCTTCGCCATTGTTGTAGGTGACGAATGGGTGAGGCGAGAGACGTTATAAATGATCCCAGAGCCGAGACACAACGAAGACTGAGATTGACATTCCGCAGTCGGACATCCTATTGTCTGTGCTGTGTCGTATGACGTCCTCATTTCGGTATTCAGGCTGCAAATTTGAGGCGAATGTTTGAAAGGAAAACGGGAACAGAGTGAAAATCATTGAAGTATCTTTGTACTTCAGTCTCGTGTTGTTTAGATACTAATCTTAATCGTACCTGTAGGTGATTTATCTACAGCAAAACTTATGTAAGAAGTAAAAATTGGAAATTGTGTACGGCTACTACGAGTATGCTAAACCACGCTATTGTTTCCTTATAAAGTATATTTCGCGCTAAAATTTCCGTCAATGTTCATCATAACCGCCTTTATTAGTCTGTGATCGTGACACTACATAGGACCTAGCCGAGATATCATTCTATTTACGCTAACTATAAATAAATATTATTTATAATACTGTAAAACAAATAAAAATATTTGTACTGCCATTCGACAGATAAAAAAGAATACAAAAAGTATTAGATTCAGGCGCTGTATCGCACCGCACCGCATCGCACAAGTGCGTTTGACAGCTTTGATAGAAATCCGTTGGGCCGTCATTAATCGCACACTCGCTCTGCTCATCTGTCACCGAATACGCCACTGGGATTATACAACACAAGTTGACCAGTGCATCACTAACAACAATGATCAAGAATTCTTAAAAAAAATCTGTCAAAAACTATCGATGCCATATATTATTATGTTTTTTTTTTTTTAATTTTTTCTCTTTGCAGCAACAGTTCGTAGTGGGCTTTGTCACCCATCCGAAAAATTGCTATTCGACAGATACATGAGAAGCATTAGTACTCGTATAAGGCGCCGCACCGCACAAGTGCGCTTGACAGCTTTGACAGAAATCCGTTCTGCCATCATTAATCGCAGACTCGCCGCCGCTCAGCCCATTCGTCACCGAGCACGCGACTGGAACTTATGTGACACCAAATAGTAACAAAGGTTCCATCCTTTGGCGAATTTTTACTCGTTACTATTTGGTGTTTTTGTATTATAGATTCTATAGGTACATAAATGTTTTATTTTCGTTAGTTCTTTGTAATCTTGATGACTATTTAAAAGGGCTTAGAGAGTACCTACAAATAATAATATCATATACGAGTACGAGGCCAAGGCGAACATCTCACACATTCTTATTACCTGTAGAAAGGACGGGTCTTGAACTTGATAGTCTATATCTAGTACCTAATTTTCAATTAAAGGTAAAAGTTGTGGGACTTGTGGGAGGGCAGTTTACTTACGCGAAGAAAATTCATAATATATAATACATATAATTTCAGGAATTTAAATAATAAATGCACGTAGCGGTCTGATAGAGACACTAAGTGGCACGCAGAGCACATATCATGCGGAGAAAATCCAAGAAAAACAGAGAAAATGGGTATATTTTCAAATAGAGCTACTATTCTAGTGCCGTACTGTTCCTATTGTAGTTTTTTGTTCCTTTCATAGCCTTAATGAGTGTGTGAAATGGACCAGGTGTCCTACTGGATACTCTTTGTACTGTAACAGAAAGAATGTTTCATATAAACCGTTACAATGAGACTTAATTCCAGTGGTAATTTTGTTTAATTAGTTTAAAAATAAAAGAATAATTCAGAGTCTATATTTTTTATCCAATTAAAAAAATAACGGTTTCTTTTTTTATATTTATAAACTCAGTAGGTAAGTACGATTTTTCAAAAAAGGAAAAGTTGTTGAACAATGCGTTTATGTTAAGAGAAGCGTGTTAAAATGAAACTTTGAAACTAACTCAGAGACCCAGAACCCAGAAGCGATGAAATTAACAGAATCCTGTTTGGAGCTAAACAAAAAACGTTTATAAACTTTATTCGCATTATGAAAACAGGACGGGAGGGCTCCGTCGCTTTCGGTAAATACTATACCAATACAAGGGAATTCAGACGATTAGGTCGACCACAATATTATTACGTGACTTGCCCTCTAAACGGACACGCAGGCAATCTCTATAAAGAGGTATTTGGGACCCTAATTTACACCCTCTTTCGTAATATTCGGCTTCCCGTTTATGAAGGTCCAGTCAGCCTCGCTTCCCTCTTAGACTTAGAGATCGAACTAGCCCGAGATGTATAATGTATAGGTATACATAAGAAGATATTGCGAACGAAATCTAATAGAAATATTGTAGGTAGTATAAGTTGTAATAACGCTTTTTATCAGGAATGGTTGTACCTACGTCTTCATTTTCTGACTGGATTGGTGGTAGCTAATATATTTTCAGTAAAAGCTTAAGGGACAGCTTTATATTCTCAATGAATTGAAAATATAACTTTAACACGAAAACTATAATTAGTGAAACCATAAGTTAATCTTCATTAAACCCTACCTGCTTATTTAAACTTTATTAATTTCAGCTGTTCCTGTGTCACCTAACAACCTTATAATTTTCATACATGTAAAACTTAAAATTTTCTATTTATTGGTAGATACTTACTGATATCCCTAACAATTTTGGAATTGGACCAATTTAGTTCTGTTTCCTCTATATGACAGGATTTAGGTTTCGTTTCGGAGATTGTACAAATTACTTATACCAATAAATATGTGGGTATGTAGATGTAGTAGGTACATACCTACCAAATATGTATGTAGGTGGGTACACGTGTATCTTCTCCAAAATCAAAACATGGAAGCTACGTTTTGGCAAGAAATTGAAGACGTGGAAGGTACACAAACATGTGGAGTGGGTGGAATAAATGCCATGACCTTTTTAATATATAAATTGCTCCGGCCTTTGGCAGGAGGTGTTGAGAAGCTTGGTAAATAAATATGGATCAAATAGTTTGCTGAAAAGTCTACCAGAAAGATTATTTTTGTTATTTTTATCGCAATTGATGCTGAGTATTGCTGAGATAATTTAGTCGGTCAAGTTAGTGGTAAAAGTGAGACAATTAAGTTAGCTATAATATATTTGGGGAAAAACAAAAAATAAACAGATTAAACTGATACCTACGTTATGATTGGTCAAATTTTAAAACCTAACAAACGCTCCACAAAAATCAATTAAAAAGAAAGCGACTTCAAGCTAAAAAGGTAGCTACAAAGTTCAAACATTTATTTTCATGATTCCCATTTTTTTGGTTTTTGGGACAGATCCCTAAAAAAAGGTAAGTAGGTACATTGTTTTGTGATTGCTTTCATAATACTTGTAGGTGTTCTGAGATTATTGGAAAAACTATAAAAAACATTATAACCATATTTGTATCTTAATATCGAGACTCATGACAGCATTTTACTCTTAATCCTGTCATAATTTTAATTAAGTTAAACTATTATTGTAATTACAACATTATAGTAAATTAATCTTCATTAATTGTAAGTGTGCTCAGGTGGCACAGATTCTAAATCCTCTAAAGATATATATAATTATATATGTAGGTACATTGCAAAGGTGTTTAGTTGTCAGATAAGCGGAAATTGAGACGGAAAGCCGGATATTAACCGCGTAAATACCTACATATTAACTGGCTTAGTAACAGGCCTGTTGTGTTTAGTGTAAGATACATACTTACATATATTGTTGATTACAAATACAATTATTATTAATTACAAATTACAATCACATTTACAATTATAATAATTACTATGTCCCTCACCAATGCCCTTATTGGGCAGCACACAGTAAATGATTATACCTTTTAAAGATAGATAAAGATTAAGATCTAAACAATTTCGTCTACATTGTATTATAACTTGTAATAAGATGTATAAATCTATACTTAAATGTAGGAGGAAAATTTTTTGAACTTGTGTAGGTACTGTAGTTATTAAATTTACCATTGGAGTAGGTACAATTACGAGGAATTACAATAAATTAGTTACATTTTTAATGTTAATCTTATAATAACCGTGATATAAAACAGGCAAAGATCATCGGACCATGCAGTCTAGTCTTAAAAGTACGACAATGTTTACTTTAAACAAGGATATAATAATACTATTCTTTTTAATGACTGCTATTTGTTTTTTAATTTTATGGCAACCGGTTTCGGTGTATTATGCCAATGATTCCTGTTTTACGTAAAGGTGCGCTAGTCAGCTAGTTTAAAAGTAATCGTGGCAAATTATTCTACAGTAAAGACTAGAAAGCAATTGTTCGTCTACATTGCAGAACATTAAATAGATCCATAGATAGGTACTTACTTATTTTTCTAACCAAGAACGTAACAGTAGGAACGACTGATAAAAACGAAAATAAATCTTTATGAAATAAACAGAGAAATCCCGTCAGTCCCTCCCATTTGGGATCCCGAATTATTGATAGGGTAATATTATTACATTTGCTGAATTTTGAAGGTATGTGTCAGTAGGAGATTGAAGGTGAGAAATGGTTGATAACGCGACATGCCATCGACGTAGACCTCATTCCGTTTGATTTATGATGTTAGGAAACCATTTCGGTGGCAGTTTGTTACATACGATATACATATTAATGTTATTAAGATCAACTAGTTGAGCGTGGTTTGTTTTTCTTGTCAACTGTGATGTGATTGTAGCGGTGATAGTTCAGTGCTAAGAATTTGGCCTCTCGAGAGCACCGGGTTCAAACCCCAGCACCTAATAACATCTTATTGTGTACCTAATAACACCTTATTGTGTATTTATAGGATTTAAAAATGCAATAAAATCCTTGACTTCGAAAACTTGAAAAAAACACGAAGTCAACACTGAAAATGTTGTTTTTACAAAAAAGGCACTAGGTATTTTATAAAGTTAACTACAACGTAAATTACAGTAAGTTACAATAAAACAGGCTATTCTTCAAGCATCCAGCGTAAACTGAAATTATAGTCTTTCACTCTTTTAGGTACTAGCTTCCTGCGGATAAAATGCAGTAAAAATATCAAAAGAATACGAAGTCTACATTCCTCTTTTGTTAACGAAGTGAATAAAACTGTCTCCTCTGTCCACCCTCTTGAAAATAAACCGTGGAAAAGGCTGCAGATAGCCTATTAACACGTTGACGATCTTGTAGAGACGACTTTACGTCGAATAGCATATATATTATTCTCCTTAGTTTATTCAGTGTAGCCCATAATATTATTTTAATAAGGCAATGCTTGTTGTAATGTAGAAATTTAATAATAATACAGTCTTGAGGACGTAATCTGAAGGTTAGGGAATATAAACACCATAAAGTTAGTAGTTCGATAAGTACTCAATACAGGCAAGTAGCAAGCAAGTTACACCTTCACTATGAACTTAACGGCATTCAGCATTAACTAAGTACCTAATCTACCAAAAGTTAGAAATAGATTAGTAGGTATAGAACAAGCAAAAAAACTTCTTTGAATAAACTGTGAGCCATAAAGTTAGTGACAAAGATATAAAATACATTAACAGACGAAAGACAGTTATCTTCAAAACGAATAGAGGTAAAACCTAAAAAAGAGTTCTTAACTTCTCAATCTGGTGTAGAAACGTACAGAGCTAAGCGAATAAACAGCTCTAAATAAACTGGCAACCGTAGATAGCCACTTAACACCAGACAGGTATAGTATTAATTGTGGACGGCGTCGAACGATTACTTGTGTACACAATTTTTTCATCGCTCCCTCCCTTAATTACGTTATGGCTTTTCTTTAGCAGTTATTGTCGTCAAGAGGCGTCTAGGGATTCTAGAAAGGTCCTTTCGTTGAGATTCGTATTGTACTAACACTGAGGATTATTCAATCGCTTCAAGTCATAAAGTAAATAATTTCAGAGCAAAAAATTTAACGAAAACATGGCGGAATATTTTGTAACAGATATGATAAAACGTTTCGGGCGTAATGAAATGTAAATTACCTTACAACAAACAGCTCATCTCCATGAAATTTTGTATTGTTTTTGCTTGTAAACCATCGTAGCGAGTACAAATAATAATTTTCCAGTCAAAATATACCTACCTACCGCGTAACTTGGTTCCCCAAAGTTGTTCGTAACATTAGAACAACAGCGGAGAACATAATAAGCGGGCAACCGATGTCTGTTTTCTCTCGAAATTCTATAACTAGGTTACAGAAATAACGATGCTTCGAATAATGTAATGTACCGTAATACCATAAACTTCGAGGAGCTAGGATTGTTTCAAAATCTTCCTTTCGCGTGTTCACTTTAAAGGATCTATTAAAATTGCCAACATAAATTGTTAATTCTTAATTCCCTTCTTAACTTTGTTAAACCCATACAGGGTTGCTGAAACACATAATACACCAGGCAGTCTACATTCTGCGTAAACAATTTTAGTCCATTGAAAAGTATACGCAAGGATTGTTCAGCATCGATATGCAAATCAAAACTCAATCTCAAGCTGTATCGCAGGAAGTGTTTGTTTCTAAAACAAAACATAAACATCGTAAACAACCAATTTCATTATTCCCACTTACTCGTAGGTATTTACTTTTCAAAAAATACGAACACGGACAAAACACAACAACGCGTGTACAATTACGTCTTACCTCAAGGAACGTAAGCTCTAATTCTGGGATTAATTAAAATTGTCCTTTGAAGTGAATACTCAAGAAGCGAACAGAAGCTCACGGTATTTGGGTCAATCTCGACATCTGGGTTAACGTCCCTTAATGTCCCGTAAATCGCAACACGCAACCTTTGTCTACACGTGACGTGACGTGGAAACTTTTCAATTTTGATGTTACGTGGAAATTTCCACAAGGTGGAATAATTTGTGAGAGCGCGGTACCAAAATACGTATACAATGTTACACGCATACAAATAACGTTTATTTTGCAAAGAAAAGTTAATTCTCAAGAGAAGCGTCACATTTATGGGTTTGTTTTGGACAAGTTTTTTGTCGCTTATGAGAAGCAAATGAGCAAACAGGATCAACGTCATAAACAAATCTTCAAAATGCAATATTATTAAAATGATAGGATATCAAGGCGCAGGTCAAGGCGCACCATTGCATTTTTAGTCACTAAGAAAGTAGCTGAATAAAAAAAAGGTATTCAGTTACTTTCTTTTCCTATTGAGACTGGCTTTATTTGGCCTATTAAGCACCGTTATTGAAACAATAATGTAGTAGATAAATTTTTAGCTAGTGAAG
>DWBW01000118.1:0-12830 GCA_018231125.1 Spialia spio | reverse complement strand
CTGCCTCGGCTCTTCTTTTCAGTATTTTCCTTCCAATATTGTTGTCTAAAAATGGCATTTATTAGTTTATAAATTATTGGATTGGAAGGTAACATTTATATCATGGAAGAATAATTTGAGTAACCCTACTAACCTCTGGCTTCACGTGTGTGTCAACATCTAAAGGCGACGCGAACTGGCACACCAAAGTATTTTTCTTCTTTATAACTGTAAACAATCGTGAAGGTTTGCATTTATGTGTGAAACGTTTACTAAAGCTAATTAACAAAGCTAGGTATCAGAGCAGATTATACCTATACCTATAAATAATAAAGTAGTTCTAATCAATAAAAAATAGTAGGTATCTACCTACACGTTTTACCTACATCAAATGTATTATTTCACAAAACTTAGTGTACCTACAATGAAACACGTTGTATTGTTATGATCCCTTATCAAATTAATCTAGTATGAAATATTTTAGTGTAGTGTGCTTGAACCGTAATATCTAATAAAAATGGGTGGTATAAATATTTTCACACTTTATCGAATATCTAGTAGCAAATAGTATTGAGTAACTACTTCAACAACAGTATCAAGCTTATTATCTATGTAGAGAACCTCTCACACTAACCAATATTGTCAATCAAGTGATGGAAAGGAACAAAGAAAAGGTATTAAAGGAAACCACAAGATTAAATGTATTTGTTTTATAAGTGAACTCATCTGACTACAAAATAAAATTCAATGAAAATTTAAATACATAGATTAATACATTGCATGTAATACATTATGTCTAAAGTTCTTAACCTCAAAATATCACATTTAATGAATTAATTCGCTGAGGAAGTTTAATAATAAGGGGTGCTTTGGAATCATCCCGTAATTAAAAAAATAACTTTGGATTGATTAGAGCTCATGGTAATTTATTTAAATTTCATAAAATATATACTTACACTGCATGTGCCAGCATCTCCAAATGACGTTGTTTAGTCTGATCTTGTCCTTCCAACGTAGTTTTATACCTTTGAAACGATTCCATTTTGGTGATGTTAATTTTTGTCTGAGAAATGTACAACAAAAGCAAATAAATAATATGAGAACTCACCATTCTTTTACTAAATTATCCGTCACAAACTGTTGTTAAATAAAAGCACCTTCATAATTAAGTTCACTATGAAAGTCTTTGAATAAAAAAGGCACATTTTTGATTTCAAAATATTAAAATTTGACATAATGAATGTTAAAAAAAACAGTATACTGTAAATAATAGTACAGCTCTATAGTTCAAACTGTACTGTGGAAATACAAGAGTGTTTGAAGCATATAGCATAGGTCCCTTATCTATGGCATTATCAATAAGTGATCTTAAGCTTATTATAAATAACAATTTGATAAGAAAAGAACCTGACTCTATCTTATCAATGTTTCTACCACTTTAAATACACATATGTAGTTAAGAACTGTTTAGGTTTGAGAAGTTTTAGAAAAAGATAATTTTTAACTATTATTTTAACTGATTTGTTGAAAAATTATGTGTTAAATTTCTGTAATATATTACTGTGATCATGAACATTTTACATTTAAATAATGGTAAACTTAACAGAATAAAGAAAAAAATTATTTTACATTACTAACATAGTTTAAAATACATAATTACATAAGCATTTACACTAATGCCATTCATTGTGTAATAATAGTAAATAACATTGGGTTTAGACTATTTCTAAATATTAACAAATATTTCCATACTGTGAAAAATAAAAGTCAAATGCAAATAATGTTATGGATGGGTTGGAATACTCTTACTGAAATAGCAAATAATTCAAATATTCCATAACTAATGTATTTATTTAGAGTAAATTATACTTATAAAAAGAATTTATTTATTTTATAAATAAGTATTTGCAGACAGACTTATCTCAGCGGGTGACCTGTGTCTTTTGTACAGTATTTGACCCCAGCTTATCTTTGCACACCAAACCTAGTTAAGTAGTTACATAGTATATTTCCTTCTTCTTAAATAAACCCTCATTTTATTATTTTTTGATGTGAAATATTTTATTACAAAAATCTCTTACTAATGATGTATTAAATATATTTTTAATAAGCGCTTAATATTAGTATAAAATAGAATTAATGTTTATTCATTACTATAGAATCTGATGTTGACAATGTTTACAAAGTAAGTTGACATGTAATTCCAGTCTAATAATTTATAGACTATAGAAACAGCATGATCTCAAATGCAACTATAAGGTTCAAATACAACTTATAGGTTCATAACCAAAACATGAATATTATTTAGAAGTAATCTTAAACACAACCCAGCTTTAAGAATCAAAGCTATATCATAATTATGATTATTGCTAGAAAATATAAATATATAATGAGCAAAACACTTACCTATATGCCAATGTCATGCATTTAAATAATTTGGTAAGAGATATCTCGATAGAAAGTTGCTGATGTTGTTTACTATCTTCTTTAGCAGAAAGAGGGAATGTTTCCGCCACCCTTGGTACTGTATACGTGGCCACGACTGTGGTCTTTTGAACATTTTGTTCTTCGTCGGGAATCGGCACGGCTAAATCGTCATATTCATCTTGTTCTTCAGCCTCAAAATGCGACACCATAAAGTGTCCAGAATGAATGGTCTCCTTGCCTGGACGAGTCTGTCTTTTTTCTACATGAGTCATTGTTTTGATTTGACTATATTCGATTGTAGTTATTGGTTGCAGAGAAATAATAAATATGTAAGGTGTATCAACTTTTGGACTTAGCCATATTTTCACTTATCACTCACTCAGACTCCTCACATTGTTTTTTTCCATCTGTGTGACATTTTTCTACGATGTTACTATCTATGATATGTAAACTAAAAAAAATTTAAATTTTTAAAGGATAACTTATTTTTAATTATGGTAACACTAACAATAGTCAATTAAGCCACAGGCTATTTAGAAAGACGTATGACCTATGTAGAATCTGTGTAGAATACACTGGAACTTGGCCTCCGCACTGCCGTGCGATCACAGAATACTAAATTCCTGCTTAGATCCACAGACTTAATAGATGGCGCAGTTGTCTGTCAACTGTCAGTTTAGTAATGAGTTTTACCTATATTCCACGGTTTTATTTTATTGATTAGGTACTTACTTCATTACTTAGCTTTGATTTGACAATAAAATGACCGCGTAATTTTTTCAGCATGTCATGTTAATAATGTGGTTAATAATGTTTTGTACTTGACTGCCACTTGTACGTACTTTCGTTCGTCTAATTTTTTGATTTTTTGTTTTCATGTCTCTAATCCAATAAATAAAATATTCGTTAGTAATATCAATGTTATTTGTTACTGTTTTGATCAGAGTATCCTAATTTATTGTATTTTTAATTATATACTGAATCGCTGTTAATTTTTTGGTTCTATTATTAGGTACCAAAAGTTTCGATAGTCAATGCAGAATATTTTAATAAGAAACATTACATTATTCATGTTTTATTAAGAAACATAATGAATTTCCCTAAAACTTGTTCGTCTCCAACGTATAAAAATTTAAATTTGAAACTTAAGCAATCTCCTATACAATTAAAGGAAAAGTTACGAAAGGTATGTAATCTTTCAATAGGTATTGGTTGCACGTTGGTTTAACTGTAAAAGCCTAAATTATTAGGTTTATCTTTCTGTTTGTAGAATTCTTAATCAGTAGGTACTTATACTGATGAATATCAGCTTTGTTCTGTCCATGGAATGCTTGACTATGTAGCTTTATTTATAAAAAACCTTGTGCACTAAACTATTGTCAGTTTATTATCTCCCTTTTCCAGGATTACAGAAACAAAGTGCAGAATTGTAGAGATATGTTAATAAATAGGTTCAGAGGGAATGATGTCAGGCTGGATATCCATGACACTGTAAGAGAAGTATATAAAAATCTATACGACTTTACAGACCAGGGTTTAAATGATGATGAAGAAATTAAAATACTGGAAGAGGTTAAAAATGAACTCATTGAAGAAGAACTCAAATGTTAAGTATCATTATATGTGTACTGTGTTTTAAAAGATTTTTAATCCCCAATGGTATTGTATAATTTTGATGTGTATCTCTCTGTGTGTGTCTGCCTGTGGCATTGTATAATAGCTCTCGAATGGATGAACCAATTTTGATTTAGTTTTTCTTGTTTAAGCAGTGATTCAGTCAAGAGTGTTCAGATTTTGTCACAACTCCCTTAGTATGAGTATTAAATAAGAGGGCTTGAATAAAAGAATAATATACATGATAAAAAAACCAAATCTAAGAGGGCAGTAGCTGAAAAATGACAAATACACAATTGTCACAACTACCTTAGTATTTATATGAAACAGAATACTCTATAGTCCTAGTAAATTATTAATTAATTTAGTTAGGGGTTTTTTAATTTATTTATAGTTATTTGTCATAAAAGACAAATATGTTATTATTTGAATGTCATCCACAGTGACAACAAACATGTATTTATGAAATTATAAAGCATTTAAAAAGTGTTGCAGCTTTTAACTAATATGAACAAAATATGCTATTATCTTGCAGGTGGTTAGAAGAGTATGACAAATCACATGTTGATCTGGATTGGTCTGTGTTACATCATGAAGAAAATGCTATAATATGTCTAATATGTCAGAAAAGTAACTTAGAGCTTGCTAAAGGCAATTTATTTTGCCCAATTTGTAAAGTGACAGTCAAGATAGATAAATCTTTAATAGAAACAAAGAAAATTATCCTTGATGTTGTAGAGAAACATAGCAACACCTGTACAGATGAACCACAATTCTCAGTTATTACAGAAACTAATGATACTCACATATATCTCATTTGTGATAGTTGCTCTGATATGCAGCTAGTTATTTAATTATTAATTATTTTTGTGAATTGATTGTTTCGAGACATCTGATTATTATACACATACTAAAATCTCAATAATATTGAAACAGTGCATTAAAGTAAGGAAATTAAATTATACACTGCTAGCCTGTCTCTTATGCCTCTTTTGCAAGGAACTTGGATTTTTTTTTTCAGTTATACTTTGGGAATAATTAGTGATGTTGTAACAGTAGCTTATAAGCAGTGCTACATTTAAATCATAGACACCTAAAACTCGAAGAATGATAAGAAAAAACCTTTCAAAATAATTGCATATATCCAATTATACCTGTATACATTACAAACGAGTGAATTGATTCAAATAAATTCTTTGCTTCTCATTTGATAAAGGTAAATATTTTCATAGCTAGATATGAGATTTCAAAGATTAGAATGTTTTCAATTTTAATTTTTTTAGTATCTATTATTGTTTATAATGTAATATGTGTAATGTTAATAGAATAAAATGCTTAAAATCAGTTTGACTTGTTATTCATTGTTTCATGTCTGAAGCAGTCATTTATCCCGCAAAAATAAAAGTCAACTTTTTTCAACTGTTCTATTGTCATGCCTATCATTATTATTATTCCTCTCATAAGTAATTACAATTTCTATCTGCGACCACAAATGTGTTGCTGCACTGGATAAATCATGCAAGTTAAAAAAAATGTGTTAACACCCTCTTCAGATAAATTATTTCTTGTCTATGTAGGTACTAAATTTATACAGTTAATTTTTCTCCGTAACATCGAACAAGTAAAGGTTCTTAAGGAATTTTATTGTTATGTACTTTTTTATGTTGATGATTGTATTCCCAATATTCTTAATTTTTATGGACATGGCTTTTGGGTATCAACAAAACTACACTTTTACAAAATAAAAATGACCTTTTAATTCAATTCATGAAGCATGGTAACAAGGTATATTATTATTACTCTGTCATCATATATGTAGTTGGGGTTAGAACAATTTATTTTATTACTTACATGTGATTAATTCCTACCAAAAACATTAAACTAAACGGTAACTTGTATAAAATGTACATTACATAATAATAGTAGTATAAAACAGTACCATTATGGACATAGATGGGCAGCATTTGTAGTTGATTTAATCCTTTGTATAAAATGGTCGACTATACAATTATTCTAGGCCTGAAAAAAAGTATGATATATAATAAATAAAAGGTACTTATTATGCAATGAATATGATGAGTTAAGAAGACTAAATGCATCAATATCGATAATTTGTTTGGGCTGGTGAATGATGTCAATATAATATGTGACTTGTCTCAAGTTTTTATGTATTAAATATACTACAACAGAAATTTAAAATAATGAATATTTTGTAAAACACAGAATTAAAGTTTATTAATAGCATTTAATTTAGGAACAACAGTAAGCATTGCAACTTTTTAAAATTCAATCGAATTTTAAAGAAATAGAGAACTACATATTTTGTACATTATGTTTATGAAACACAATGGTCTCGCAAGTTTTGTTGTTTACTTACTATATAGGTAGACCTTGGACTTCCATAGGATCTTCATGGGTGTGTGCGTGAGTGTGCGCGGCGGTGGATGGCGGCATCGCGAACGCGTTGTGGTGCGGCCGCGGGCGGCGCGGGGAGCGCGCTGTCACAACGCGCGGTTTGTGAATCTCGTCCATCACTGATGGCGCTACGTATGTAAAACCCTGAACGAAAAACATAACCCACCATAAGAAACCTACCTCTCAACAAGTATTTTTTGATAACTTTTCAGAGGATTAACATTATTACCAAATCCTATACTTTTTTACCGCGTAATCCCAAATATTCTAGAAGACATTTAAAAAATATACACCAAAGGGTTGACCAATAAATCAGCTTCAAAACGGCATAAAAACTTATCGCTCCATCTAACATTTATTTTTAGCTAGGGACTGTCAAAACTTAAAACACTGTTAGGAGGGCCGAAAGATGTGCCTGGGAGTGTATATCATCATATCATGTAAATAACAATAAACCCAAATGAGTAGGTAGAGTACCCGAATGCCAGATCCCAAGTTGACTAATAGCTTATATGTAGGTATATATAGAGATAAGATTATACCTGGAACATTAAATTGGCACTTTCACTAAGTGTTGATTCATCTGGTGAGTCTATTGGTGTTTGACGTGTAAACCGTGTATCAAATTGTGAAACATCGTCTTCACCTGCCTGTAAACGAAATATATGTATATACCTAGCTAGATCACTCATTGCTCTATTCTAGACATAGAATAATTTGTCACATAAACACTCATTTTACTGTTATGTATGTATGTAATTATGGCTATATTTTACAATTATTCTTTATTCAGCATACCTCCACACAACCATACTACAGCTTACCTTACAGCACTAAGGTGTTACCATTTCATACAAGTACATCAATGCGCGTAACTAATTTAAGCACAAAAATATATTCTACCTTCTACATACAAATTTTCTATAAAACAATTTTATTTATAAACTAAATGATATACCAATCGTGGTTTAATTGGAGGTTCCAGTCTCCGAGCAAACACGTCATCCCAGTGAACATGCTTGAAGAACGCGTGACCGCGCACAGCGGCTGCACCCGTTGCACCTAAACGTTGTGTCTCTGAGCGCTTCATAAGACGACGAATCAGATCACGAGCGTCTTGCGTGAGGTATACTGGCAACATTAATTTGCCCTTAAGTATTTTCTCTATCGTTTTCGTACGATTATCTCCAGTGAATGGTGGCTGAAAACCAGTAAGTTGATATGATTGTATTTGATTTTTCAAAATGCGAAACCAAAAACATTTATCAGTCCTCAAAAAAAGTAAAACTTTAAATCCCTCAGGTAATAGTAATGTCTCTGAAATATTAAAGCAAGTCAGATAGTGAAGTTCCCTACACAAATATCTTATGTAAATTAGTTATGTACCATCCATTAGTAACGATACACTTTTAAACTTTACAATATGCTGATGCTATATTACTAACTATATATTTATTAATGTAAGAAATACCATACCTGACCAATAAGCATATCATACATTAATGCTCCCAAGCTCCACCAATCTACTGCTTTACCATGTCCACTTCTCGTAAGAATTTCTGGTGCCCTGAAATTGTATGTGTATTAAGACATAATTATATCACATTAAAAGAAGCTTTATTAGAGTATATTTGTGCAAGAGCCACACCACAGACAGTGATGAACGGAGACATAAGAATTCTGTTCTCAGAGAGAGAGCACTTACTTGTTAAATTCATGAAAACATGTTAATATTTAATTAAAGTCATCATCATCATCACTCATCTAATTGTGTTGTATATAAATTATGATCATGATCAATATTTTCCCTTGTATAGGTATTATCAAGTGATTTTATGGTCATTATAAAATTATACAATTGAGTAAGTAACATAATCTGTTTATAATAAAGGACAAATCAGATTAACAAAGATAACACAGGTCTGCAAAAAAAGTCTTAATGTTTTAACAGACTCCTTTGTATTTTGGTCTTCTGAACCCTTAAAAAATTAAAAAAAAAATCCAGTAGGTACGTCAGGTTATTTTACTAAACATATAAATTTATTTGTAAAAGTAAATTTTTGGACTTCTACAGGCCATAACTATTATTAATTTCTAGAAAAAGAACACCTTTATGCCCCTGTGTGAGTGAAATTAACAAACATAAACCTTGTTGTAACTAGTACGTTATTATAGCCGATAGTGTAAACATTTGCGGAGCACTATTTCTATTAATATTTTGATTATATTGGTTTTTCTAAATAAAAAATTATTTAGTAAGTATTTCATCTTTTATTTTAAGATAACTTGTTTAAGGCGACACTGCGGTTTTTTGTTTTCATACTAACTGGAATGATGGAACACATTCTAATGAAACTCGTAACATTTCGGCAGAACATAAAAATCTAACGATTTTAAAAATTTCATACTAACAGAAAATCACTAGGTATTAAAATGATTTTTTTTTACATTGTTTAATTTTAACGTAAAAATATGGAAATTCCTTAACTAAAATAAAATTATATAATAAAATAAAATGTGATAAGTTTCATTAGAATCTGTACCATAATTTCCAAGATATTTCTTTTTCATTTAGTATGAAAACGAAAACCATGGCGTGCCGTAACGTATATTGTCAAAAAATATGATCTACGAGAAATGGAAGTCATTACCGTATTCAGCACACCCAAAAATATGGGTATCGCAACACAAAAAAAAACAAAAAGCTCTCAAAAAGTATTTTTTTTTAGATTTGGGAATTTGTTGCAAGAAAAGTTTACTGTAATTAGCCTAATTATAAAATTTAGTTTTTATATATTATAACAAAAAATACTATAATTTATCAACAATTTACTTTCAAATTTTTTCAATAACTTACATATATTCAATTGTGCCACAAAATGTGTGTGTCACAATGCCCTCCTGTATGTGCTCCTTGCATAAGCCAAAATCGGTGAGTTTAACATGCCCTTGAGCATCCAAAAGAACATTTTCTGGCTTCAAATCACGATATATTATACCTAGACTGTGTAAATGTTCTAATGCTAAAATAATTTCTGATAAATAAAAGCTGAAATGAAAATAATGTATATCAAAAATGTGTCAGGTTACATTTAAGTAAATAAAATAAATAGTATTTATTTATTTTATTTAAAAATTAAGCTATATTTATTCTTTATTATATTTTTTAACAGTAAATATATAAGCCACTCAATCTTAGTCCAAAGGAGAGTTTCAGGCAAACAAGCATACATACATACCGACAAACAAAACTTACAAGTGAAGCTAATATAAATGAGTGTTAAAAAGAAGGCAATTGGACTGGCTGGTTAGTAAACTACTTACTAAGCCAGACATTGTTGGTATGTATGCATATAACTAATTATGTAGTATTTCCACTAGGAGTTCCATTACTAACTAACATAGGCACCACATATGCATTGCCAATAATAATACTGAAGTTTGGTGTCTATTAGAGTATACCAGGTTACTCTGTATATCATATTCTTACACGTAATTCGTGCTAGGTGAACTAGCTCTTGGGCAGATGAAAAATAGATTTTGACAAATTCACAGGCCTATCCGATATGCACACAAATATTCATGAGAATGGTCAAGCCATTTTGGAGAAGTCACAAACACTGTGACACAAAAATTTTATATATGAGATTTAAAAATTTTTTTAGACATATTAATTGATATTATTGATTTTATTAATTGATACAACACTAACAATTTAAGAAAATTACTTACCAAGCGGTGTCCTCAAGAAATATACCTTCTCGTTCTAGGTGCATAAATAGCTCTCCACCGCTCAAGTATTCTAAAATAAGGTACAGCTTACCACCAGTTTGGAAAGCATATACTAATTCAACTATGAATGGATGCTGAAAAGAAACCAAATTAATGCTGTTTTAAGGACAAATAAATGAAACCATACATAATAAATGAAACCATGCATACAATTTCTTCCTTGATTTACAATATTATACCAGATTTTACTTAAATATGTTTTAAAATTTCTAGTTCAGATTAAAACATGAAAATGAAAACCTTCTTAAGTTAATTATGAAACATAAAGGAGAATGTTTTAAATCTACAATTATAATTACAAAAATTGTATTAAAATAAATGATATGCATGATACCTTTACTGCTTCCAAAATATTCCTCTCTGCTTTAGTGTGTGCTGTATCCTTTTGATTTCTGACGATGGAAGCCTTCTTCAATACCTTCATAGCAAAGTGTGCACCTGCATCAGGACCTGTTATCTTGCGCACTTGAAAAACCTTTCCATAGCCTCCTTTTCCCAAGACCTTACGTAGTTCAAAATCTTGAGGTCCGAGACGCTTGCACTGACCAGGATTCACATTGTCCTCTGACAACTGAATGGTCTCAGAACCCTCAGAACTGTAACAATAGAACACATATTGGAACCAATAAAAATCTAATGTAGATATAAACAACAATAGTCACTACATATTTTTTTTACTTACTCTACAATGTTGTTTACATGTAGCTCAGGATCGTAATCAACCTGTACAATATACAATAATTTTAAATTGTGTCTTTCAACATAATGTATGATGGACAAGAACAGAGCGTAGATAATTTCTTTATTTTATATATTGATAAGAGCGACACTTGCCAAGAATAAAGAAAATAAAACCAAGGCAACTAATTTTATCCTTGACCGGGCTTAACCATTTCATTTACCTATCTAGAACAGTACCACTTATAGGTTAAGTTACAACGAAGTAAAAGATTAAAATTCATGAATTAAATACCTCGTCGACTTCTATTATGTCGTCTTCGTCTGAATCTCCTAGGGTAACAGTATCCGGATCCACATCTAAATCTAAGTCGAAAACACCTGCCATATAAGATGACATTTCAATAATATCACATCAGCAAGCGCAGTACACTTTAGCGGAATCACGTAATATGTTGGTCGATGTAAAGACAACAGTTAGTTTAATTTAAAGTTTATTTGTATCAATTCCTAGATTGTTAATTAATATTAAGAAATTTCATAAATTAAAGTGTATAGACGAACAACAAATTATGAAAAGAACAAACACGACAAATTAAATGACAATGCAATGCATCACACACACACTCTTCTATTCAATCTTTTGTGAGATGCTTTCATAATAGTGATGATCGACTCGACTAAACTTACTCGAGTTAACTCGAGAAGGGCGTAACTCGAACTTAAACTTTCTCTGACTCGAGTTCGAAAACCGCATGGAATCGACATCGAGTGAAGCCGAAGTGAGACTATGTTCAATCATTAATTCAATAATATAATGTTAAAACAGTAAACAATATTATAATGTTTACAGTGTTATTTTATTTCAAAAAGACTGCTATTAAAATAATAACTATTATAAATATGATTTCATAGTTTTATTCATAATAAATATTATTATAAATATTCTTTTAAATTAAAATTCATAGCAAAATTCTTGCCTTTATTTATTATAAAGAATTCTATTGCGAACAATAATTTTGTTTCTTAATCCTTGTAAGTTTTCTCCAGTCTATCTAGTAAACTGTCTATCTAGTAACTCAAGTTAAGTGGATTTTTGCTAGGGACTATTTCTATCGTTAGATAAGAATGAACCACTGCGAGGATATACTACTTATTTTTTATTGCGTAACAAGCTTGTAGTATCGTCAAAAAATAAAAATTGACGTGATAAATGACATTACATTATTATTTTTCATAATTCAACAATTTTAACTGGGGCTAAATCGAGTTTTGTTTTTTCCGAGTTGGTACATCACTATTTCATAAGTTTCATAGATTAATACACAGAATAATACAGAATACTGTGATGCTTTTGAGCACAGACACAAACTAATACAGATGCTAACGCATAGGGCGGCCTCTCATACGTGCCTCATATAAATCTGTGCCTCATACAGCCGGAATTTCAGAATCTGAACTTACCACACACATGCTAAATGATTCAGGTCTGAATTTTTGCACAGACTATTAAGATTTATTACAGACTATTAAGATCGACTGGCCGGTTGGTCTATTGGTTAGCGTGTCAGTAGTTAGCTAAATTCCAACGTAACTACAACACCAGAGGTCGTGGGTTCGATTTTCACCCAGAACGAATGTTTGTCTGATGAGCACGAATGTTTGTTCTGTGTCTGGATGTAAAATATCTATATAATTTTATATTTATAAAATAAATAATGTTGGTATGTTTACCATAATATATTGTCTGATTAGCATAACACAGGTCCCGCCTACTGTGGGATCAGGTAATCGTGTGTGAAGTGTCTCTAGATATTTTTAAATATTTGTTTTTATTAATTTATATCATAAGATAAGTAAGAAACCAAGCACTACAATGTTTAGTTACATAATCTGTGGAATACAGTCTTCACTTCACAAAGATA
>DWBW01000117.1:0-12833 GCA_018231125.1 Spialia spio | reverse complement strand
CTATATAAGACATTCAAAAAGTAATGTACAAAGGACTGCTTATTTCAGTCTGAAATTTCTTTCAGCAGTTATGAGAATGGAATGTTGATATGAGAGGCAAATTTGGTGTACTACAATTCATACGCAGAAATAATATATATGTAAATATGTATGTAATATTATATATAATAATAAACCAAAAATAACTGCTACAATTAAAACATTATATAACAAGAAATGTTGGATTTTTATGCAAAAAGATTTTCTGCTTTAGTGGCAACAAAGAAAAAAATGTATTTTAGTTACCAAAATTGGGTATACTTTAAGGAGATTAAATTTAATAGGGTAAAATGAGAACTAGGATTTGATTGTCTTAAAAATTGAAGTGTTGTTTCAGACCACCCCCCAAAAATGGATTTACGGGCTCCCCACAAGAGTTAATTACTGAAGGTGGGGAGCTACAATTCTGTCGAAAAATAATTGAAGAAAGTAAAATGCATAAGGATAACATATTGTAAGTTTATCTTGGTTTTTTATTTTCAAATGAAAGTGGGACGAAACTATCAATTCCAAAACAAAAACCTGTATCAAAACAGTCTGCTGTCATAAATTTATATTATGGTATGTGATAATCTGTGTTCATATAAAACACAACCCCTATAAATCTTATAAAGACCTAATGATTATGACTTTTGTTACTTTAATAAAATTACCTAAATTTAATTACAGAATTTATACTACAATGGTAGGCCACAAGTATAACCTGAAAGAATTGTTATTAGATATGCAAGCAGAAGGAATTAAACATACAACTACAGAATTCTGCCAAGGCAGAGTGACAAGATGGGGGCTGGCTTGGACATACCAGGACTATGATCTCCGGAAATTGGGTAAATGACTGACTATTTATGGTTAATATTCACAAATAAATTCTAAACTAAAGTCAGTGTTATTTAACTTAAGTGATATTTGAATAATAGACATGGCTTTTCAATATCATAATTGCCTTTAGCTTAAGTGATATTTGAATAATAGACATGGCTTTTCAATATCATAATTGCCTATCTTAATGCTATCTATTAATGTCAAGCTCCACACTGACTGTGCTTACATAGTTTTTTTTTTTTGCAGTTCCAGCCAGAGATAAACTACGTAAACGAAACCTTTCCACTACATTTACCTTGCCCAAATTGCCAGAAGAAGAATATGACACAGCAATGGAAAAAATTAACTTAATATTGAAGAATCTAGAAATTACAAGTAAATTAATAAACAAAAGGAAAAATGAAGTGACACTTAAAATAACAGCATTAACTAAAACATGGTGTAATCAGAGACGTAAAAGGAGACTTATGAAAAGAGCACAGCAGGAAGTAGATATGAAAAAGATCAAATTAAATATTGAAATCGAAAATCCTTCCACCACAAGTTCCATAGATACTTCTAATGAACAAGATCATTTTCCTAAAACATACTGTGATGTTGATTTAGGGAGAGAGAAAATTGAAGAAGAGAGTTCAAATACTGAACCTGTCATACATGCTGTTATGAGAATCTTTAATGGAGATAACAATATTAGTATTGAAATGGGATACATAAATGGTAGTGCAGGTAAAGAGGGTCTTCACCAAATAACACAATATATTAAAAATAACTGGAAATAAAAATATCTCCTTTGACTTTGTCTTTCAATTTTATTTACCTAGGCCCTAAGTACTTGCAAGTCACATTGTCGTAGTCAAAATACCATAAACCTAAACATGGGTAATACAGCCATTTTTCGTATCATATAAAACTTTATTAGGTAATCCAAAAAAAATTTTTTCACAAAAATTGACACTAGCAAAATCGGACTGTCCCACGACTTTTTTATTTTTAACCGACTAAAAAAGAACGAGGTTTTCTATTCGACCGTATTTTTCTTACCTATAATATGTAGGTATGTACAGCGATTCCAGCACCTGTGAACCGATATCCATTTTTTTTGTTCGAAAGGGAAATTGGTCCCACCGTCAGGAAATCAGGATCTGATGATGGGATCCTGGAGAAATCGAGGGCAACCCTCAATTTAGGCACACAATGTTTTCTATAAAGTATAGGTATAAGATTATTATGAAGCTTTTTGTGTCCAGTAGTTACCATCTCATAATGCTGAGCTGATGATGGAAGTGGCCATACACTCGAAATTAATTGTTTATAAATAATGAATAGATCCTTTAAGGCTCTCCCTTTAATTAAAATATTATTTTTTAGTTCAAGGTATTTTGAAGTCGATTTTTTAATTTTTTATAATTACCTATTTACCTATTTTATATTTATTATGATACTTAAGAAAGTGAAAGTTTTCAAGAGTTATGTAAATGTTTTAAAATTGCACAATATGTGGAAAAAGTCTTGGATAACCAAAGTAAGTATTTAGCACATTAACTGCCACGTTATTTTTTTTTGTTTGTGGCGATGGTGCAGGTCACGCTCCGCTTTGAAAAATTTGATTTTTGATATTTTTGAACGTAAAAATGAATATATAAAGATAATTACCTATATCTAAATTTTTATATTATAATCATTTTTTGGATAAACTTTACATGTTTATAAGTCTGTGAATAAGTCGATATCAGCCAGATGATCCGACCTCAATTATTACCAATTAAGCTTATTTTATTATTGTGAGACGTAATCGAAGACTATGCGGCAGATAGCCATTGAAGAGTAGCTATTAAATAGTTTATTCAGGACTTGAAGATATGTGCAACAAGCCCTAAGGCTATTTTTAAATTTAAAAACAAGCAAAGTAGGTGGTGAAAATTTCGCGTATCCTCCACAACGTGTCCCTCGTGCGTGTGCTTGAATTTGGCTTCGCACATTTGAAAACCTCATAAAAATGTGGAATAGATACCTTTTTTTTATGTCATTCATCATTCATATTACTACTAGTATTAGTATTATAATATCTGTGATATTACCTATATCAAACTTGATTTATCGTAACTTTAAGTGCTTATTACACTTATTACATTTTGAGAATTTTTAGATGTAATTATTAGGAACCTAAATTGAAATTACAGCGGTCGACCTTCAATTTTGATTAAATCGGTGTTCTAATTACGATTACATCTTCCGATTTCCTACTCAGATTTTCTACAAATTGTCAAATGTAATGGGCATTTTAGACTTTCAAATTTAGGTTTGTATTTAGAATCGTTTGGCCACACACTATCAGTTAACTATCAAAAATCTTAAGAGTTATTCTTTTTAAGAACGTTTTAAAATATTGTTGTTTCAAAAAACCGTGGAATAGCTATTGAAATAGTATTTTATTTTGTTTCTTGATACAGTAAATCTTAATTGTAACACTAAATAAAAGTTTCAGTTGTTAAACTTTCAAAAAAAAATGTATTTTAGGCTAAAGCATCGTAGTAGGTACCTAAATTAATACATATAAATAAAAAACAAACAAACAAACATCTCTCACCCTAAACTCATACACCTTCTTCGTTCCGTCGTGGGTAATAAATATTAAGAGACATCCATCTCGTTCAATAATATTCTGTGGACAAACATGGTCTGACATATGACATGACAGCACAGTGACGTGACTGACATGCGGCATTCATTTTCCTTTCCTCAAACCTTTCCTTCTGTGACAGTGACAAAACAATTTATTGAATCAATTTCATCAAATTTAATTGTTGTTAGCAATTTAAGCAATTTTGCCAATTTGTTTTATTTTATCCACAGTTTTATCATTTAACACAGTCACGCGTTGTGTTTACGTAGTGTTCTACTGTTTTATAAATACAATACACAATGCAATACAATTCTATGTGATTTATGGTGGGCCGGCACAAAAAGTAGCATCCGTTGGTAGCGTGTACAAGAGGAAAGACAAGGAACAATAACAATATTTAATCATCATGAGCCACTCAGGTTAGAATTTATCTTGTCCTGACAATTTTTTGTACATAATATTCATTTTTTATTTGTGTTGCCGCTGAAAAGAAATTAAAAAGGACGTTTTTGAATTTCGACTATTTACTGCTTGGTTTATTAAGTTTTATGCATTATACTGATCGAATTAAACTTAATGGCGGCTCGGGTAGTAGCTGCGAGTAGAGTAGCAGTCTGCGCAAACGTACAGTCAAGTGGAAAAATAAGTAATATAGATAGAGATAATACAGAGTTGCCTTTACATAAATTTACAATATTATGTTAAGGCAGCGAACTTTACAATAAGTCAATGCGGGACACCCACCCAGACTCTCTAGCAGCCTAAGTGTTTTGGCCAGGAGGCTCATTTGGCTCATTTAATCATGGAACTGAACCTATAATGAATAGGTTATATTTTTCATATGAGCAGCATTTTTAGGGTTTCGTGTTTAGAAAGAAAATACAAGATTACTTTGTTCTGGCTGTAAACACTATTCAAACAAAAACAAATGGTGATCAAAATTATTACACACTACAACAACTGCCTAATTTACATGGTTTAAAGGAAAATTCTATATAACAATTCTATTTTGACAACTTGTGATGGAGTTCTGAGATTCTAACTACTAGACACAAAAACCTTTATACTTGTAAATAATAGTTAGGTATATAGAAAACATTGCATAATTATGCTAACAAAATTTGAGGGCTGCCCTCGATTTCTCCAGGATCCCATCATCAGGTCCTGACCTGGACTCAATGGAACCACCTTAGAAGCACCACCCTAATAAACAAAAAAATAATTTTTAAAATCCATTCATGTTTGGCGGAGTAATTGAATAACATACATGCAAAAAAATTCAGATGAATTAAGTACCTCCTTCTTTTTGAAGTCAGTTAAAAATACTAACCCAATATTAACAAGACAATAGGTATTAATTTGAAGCTTACTGGCGCTCAAGTAAGGTTATTATATTTTTCAGATGCATCTATTTTTCTCTACTTCAAGATTGCATTTTCAATAACTTGTCAAAGGTCACTATTACTATTGTCTATTATTTAAAATAATCTAATTTATGTATTGAGTATATAAAGTGGACTCTTATTCTATCTTAATATTTATTTTAGCACTTACATTACATACTTTGTAGATAACTCCTAGATAAATAGTTATATTGTATTTTTTCCTTTATTTAGTTACTGTTTAAATTAGATGAAAGCAAAAAATCTTTAAAAAAAAATCCACTAGGTGAAATGTTGTTCAAATTTTGTTGATTATGTATTTAATAATTCCTGAAAGACATGGATACAAGATAATGAAATTATGTTTCTAATTGTAACAGTTGATACCTTTTGAATTTTTATAGACTTATCTGCTGATGAAGATTTAAGTAGCGATGAAGGGGAAGTTCCAGCGAAAAGAGCATGTGTTGATACACTTGGAACCATATCAACAAGTTCCCAAGATTCAGGTTTAGTAACTTACTTTATATTGATTTAATAAGTAGGTATAGATGTGTTGATAAAATTACAAGAACTTTAGGAAGACACTACCACCTTTAAGACTATTCTCATACACATTTATGTGTTTCTATGATATTAAATGTTCCTATTGCAGTTCAAGAATCTGATGATGAGGCACCACATACATCATTTACCAGTACAGATATTAAAATAAATCATGCTGAAGAAAGTCCCCGGCAAAGTCGTAGTAACAGGCTAAGTAGAAGCAGCTTAAGTGAAAATTGTTCATCACCAAATGAGCAATGTGACTATTACAGACCCTCGTTTGAAGACAGTGAAGCTGAGGGGAATGCTTACTCAATGCCTAGTTTTCAGATGGATGAAAGCCCAAAGGGAAACAAAAGTAATGATCTCCTGAAGGAAATGAATGATGTGTACAAAAATACATATTCAGACAAAGCTAAACAGATGATGACTAATATGGGTTTTAAGGCAGGACATGGATTAGGAAAAAATGAGCATGGTAGAGTTGAGCCTGTGGAAGCCTCCACACAAAAAGGGCGAAGAGGTTTAGGCATGAAACCTTCAGCTGTAGGAGAGATTCCAAGTGATTTTGCTTGGACACCTGATAGCACAGACCCAGAAGCTAAAGAAGAAGTGGTATGCGTTTATGTTTCTATGTTGTTCATAAAATAGCTGGCAATATTTGTACATGATAAATATCTGTTACAAACAAACTTACGTTAACACTTTCTTACAGTTATGGATGCCCACTCCACCTGAAGAAACACTCTCTGAAGATATGTTAGAGAAATGGCTAAAGAAAGGCCCAAAAAAATTAACTATTGATGATGAGATTAATTTTGTGGATCCTCATATATTGAAAGGTGTTTTAAATTCAAAGGTAATTGACAGTAAAGTATCTACCTCCTAAAGCTCAATCACAACTTGCTTTGATTGAGTTTTAGGGGTTTGAAATTAAAATTTAAAGTAGGTTGAATTGTGTAGATTCCATCCTTGAAACTGATGAAGAGAAGATAACAAAAACAATATGTGACATTTATTATCACTTAGGCTCTCAATATGTTTTGTCACTGAAGTACAAATTGCCAATCAAAACTGTTATAGGGTTTTGAGAGCCAAAATATGATTAAACACATTATTACACTATTTTAACATTCATTTTACTCAATTTTTTTTTATTTTTAGAGCATTTTTGACAAATTGCAAGATGAGGATATGAGAAATGCACGAACGCGCAGTAATCCGTATGAAACAATTGGCTCAGTTATATTTCTGAACAGAGCTGCAGTAAAAATGGCCAATATGGATGCAGTTTTCGATTTCATGTTTACAAAACCGAAAAAACCTACTGGGGAACCAGCTGTAGATAAACATGATCTCTTATACTTTGCAGATGTATGTGCAGGTCCGGGAGGTTTTTCTGAATATGTTTTATATCGCAGGGGTTGGAGAGCTAAAGGTAAAGAAACACACTCACAAAGAGAATATAAATCATAATTATTATTGCTATGATCACTATCTACTACCATCACTTGCTATCTTCTTACAGGTTTTGGGTTCACTTTGAAAAGATCAAACGATTTTAAACTATCTGACTTTTATGCTGGCACCCCCGAGACCTTTTATCCTTATTACGGCGTAAAAAACGACGGTAATATATTTGATCCAGAGAACTTAACGTCATTGAAAGACTATGTTTTAAGCCGTACAAATGATGTAGGTGTTCATTTTCTAATGGGAGATGGGGTTAGTATCTATATTGTCTTAATAATTTATATCTCTAGTTATTTTTACTGAGATTTTTTTGATGCAAAACTATTTGCATCAAAAAAACTAACTCCATTTATTGTTTAACAGGGGTTTTCAGTGCAAGGTCAGGAAAACATACAAGAGATTCTTTCAAAGCAGTTGTATCTCTGTCAGTGCCTAGCAGCGCTTATGCTTGTGAGGACTGGAGGGAACTTTGTCGTAAAACTGTTCGATGTCTTCACGCCCTTTAGTGTTGGTTTAATCTACATAATGTATAGATGTTTTGAAAAAGGTAAAAATAGTTACAAACTCAACATTCTTGTGTAACGGCATGTTGTACCTACATAGTATATTTAGATTTTCAGAGAGAGTTACTAGCTGACTCCACAAAATATTGTTATATCATAGAATTTTCTATAGAACAGAAAAAGAATAGGGGTACCCTATAAAAAACTAGCGTTATAAAAATAATTTGTGACCTATGTATTGTCAGAACTACCAAATGTGTTTAATTTTTCTTCCAGTTTGTATTCACAAACCTGTTACTTCAAGGCCAGCTAATTCAGAGAGATATCTTATTTGCAAATGGAAAAAACTTGGAACTGAAGCAGCAGAATACTATCTCTTCAATGCAAATTCTATTTTATGGAATGACCCTAACAGTGATATTTTACAATTGGTACCAATGGATGTCATAAGAAGTGATATCGCTTTTTATGAATATATTTACAAGAGCAATTGTATGTGAGTATTAATATGATTTATCATGCCTCTGAAATTTGTTAATTAGTTAGATAGGTAAATAGATAAATTTTTTCTTTATAGACTGGCTGAAAGACAGATTAGAAATTTGCTCAAGATTGCTGCCTATAGTAAGGACAGAAATCTGCAGGATACAAGTCAAGTCAATATGAAAGAACAATGCTTACGGCTTTGGCATGTAAGTTTAAAAGTTTAATTAATTTCATTACTTTGTAAAAAAAACTATAATTCTGTTATTTAATTTATGACTCTTCATTTGTCGTGTAATTAATCGAATAATTTTATTTTAAGCTGCCGTTAGATATGGCGAGAGCTCCACCGCCAAGATTAAAACCTGACGAAACTCTCACATACATTCTGTCTCATATAAAGAATCCCACCTACAAATCATACAACACAAATACATTTAAGGACAAAGTTTTAAACATTCCACCTGTATATCTAGAAGAAAAATCGCAGTTGAGTAAATTACAAAATGTTTATGACTGGCATTTTACATTTTTGACAAGTGGTCGCAACAAGAGCAATAGCTTAGATAAGGATTTGACTATGACCATGTTTATAGGTAATCTCGATTGTTTAAATATTTTTGTTTCATGATGTACCAATTACCTACTATAAAATATGTCATTTTAACATTTATTATTATTATACATAGATTTACTATCCGAAGAAAGATAATATCTGTACCTATTGATTAGGATTAGCTGTCCAAGCAATGTGCCTTGAAGAAATGTGCCGGCAAAGAAATCTCTATTCAAAATGGAAAAACCTTACGTCGGTATTATTTTAAAAACAGCGAGCGTGTTGAGGCGTATGATCATTAAAGATGTATGAAAATACTAAATTCTTGGCCATTTATTTACTTTTAAATTAAATATAACGTTCGTTATTGAATCACACGATTATTGAAATAAACTGTAAAGTAGATTTTGTAAATTTTGTCAATTTATAATCTAGCAGTTAAATTTTATTTTACAGGATGTGGAGGTAAACAAGTATATCAGTTGAAAAGCAATAACACTTGGATTGGTGTAGATTTGAACATAAATTTACCTGCCAAAACTTTATTATATGGCGAAGTAAGTAAAGTTAGGCTTAGCGCGCACTAGGATTAAACGCAAGCGGTTTACGAAAAGCTGAAAACTGAAAACTTTATTTAGTTTGTTTAGTTTTGCTTAAATTTATTTTGAGTTTAAGGATGGATTTTAGGCGACATTTTAAACCACGGTAAAAATGAAATCAGTCACTGAAAAAAGTTACTAATGCGTTTGCTTGTATAGAAACTAGAAAGATATGTGTTACATTTTTTGCGGTTTCAGTTTTTCGATTAAACGCCTGCATTAAGTCGTAGTTTTCTTTTCTCCCAATTTACGTATTTATATTATTATTTTAGTATTTAAAAAGTGTAAATATGTTTGTTCATAGTATTGTTAACAGTCCCAAGAAGTCCAGTAGTAATGCAAGTAATTGGGAATATGTACGTACAATATCTTTTTTCTGAAATGAAAGATTTTTTTTATGATTTAACATACATATAGATAGGAGATCAACTTTATGTTGGTACGTGGTAGGAGAGGCTCCTACCAAAATAGGTATAAACAATGCTAGCTCTTTAGAAGCTTTGTCTTTATTCTGTTTATTACCAATGCCATGTGGTACAGTGATACGAATGAAACATGAGATGAAGTGAAAAGTATCTTAGTCGATCTACATACTCATACGACACCGACAATATATCTGTTGATCTCAGCTGGCTCTTTAGCTATTACTATAATTTGCAGATAATAAAAGAATACATTGGTGAAAAAACAAGCCAGCGGTACAATCGAGCCCTGCATGTTATTGACGGCGTGATGCTTGGGGGCATTGACATATCATCACTACCTCTGACTGAAAGGTTAGGATTTTATAAGCTGAATGTTACATTAAAATGTTTCAATATCAGACTGTTATTTAGTTCAAGTTTTTTTTTAGGATTCAACAGTGCTCATTATTTTGCTCTGCACTTGAAAATCCACCGAATTCATTTCAAATACGTTGTAAGAGGTTTTACGGAATGGAACAATTTGCGTCTGTGGTTTGTAACTTGCAATATCGAAGCATGAAACGAGGTCCCAAGGCAATCACAATAGACGTCCCAAGAAGAAATGACATGTTCTATGTTGTTGGCTCTATTCTTTTTATAAGGGAAATAAAAGGTACCTATATTGATATTTTTAAAATGATATTTTGTCGTTAACTTATCTTTGTTAACTTAATGTGTACCCATATTGATGCAAATAAATACCTTCATTCATTCGTTCGTACGACTAATAGTTAAATAGATACCTATTTATTACTGTGTTCCTATATGTAACCCCACCTTATTATTTCAGAGCCGTGGTCAGCGCATATGTCGAAGAAGTTAGGTTGCAAGTACTATTATCGTTTTAGTAAAGATCAAAAGAACGAAAGCGTATATGTGATAACGGAGGAAGCAGCCATAGATGCTATAAGCGCGTATTCATCTAGCCGCGTGATGTGGCCGTGGGACTTAGATCCTGCCGCGGTGTTTGAGGGCCATTCACACAATGGTGTATCACGGACAGCCATGGAGGATTTCATACTAAATAAAACAAAATCATAAAAAAATAAAAACTTCGTTAAAATTCTATTTTTTTTTATAACAAATGAATATATTTGAGATTAACAACTTTTTACAAGCTTTATATTTAGTTTCACAAGTCCCGTCGGCTGTTCCTAAGTAGTAAATCTTGCAAGTTAAATTTTATCCACTTCTTGGTTTTCGATTTAGCTGAAATTTTGCATGCATTATGTAAATCGGATGACAATGCAATATAATTATGAAATAGAGCTCATCTGATGATGGACCTGGAAGGTCTCTCTAATTAAACCACGCAATCCCATTGAGTTTGGGCTCATTTGATTCGTCTTAACGAATACTTTGATACAGTATGGTAACCAGGGGTCTGGTGATGGAGCTGGAAGGTGTTTATAGAAACTCCGCAATAAAATTTATGTTAGGGCGGTGGTTCTTGTAAGTACTTACTAATACGTGTTTTAGTTATTGACCACAGTCCCGTGTAAACTTTCATGTCCTAACTCATAAAATTAGTAAGTCTTAGGCGGAGAACGCACTGTGGTTAACCGCGAACAGCAAAAAATGTAACACAGCTTTTTATACACAAGCGCAGCACAGTAGCTGCGTTTTTCAGTGAATTGATTTTGAAGACTCAAAATAATGCTTCGTTTCTGTGTATAAACCACATTGGTCGAAATTTTCCAAGACTTTTTATTTTTAACTTCGGTTTAATTTCGGTTCTGGGTTCGAAGTATCTAATTAAAATATTATTTTTTACTTCTTAGTGCAGGGCATTTTGAAGTCGGTTTTTTAAATTTTTTATTATTATTTATCTTATTTTTTAATTTTTAGTTAGCTCGGAGAATGCACTTACGTACCTATATTATCTCCTAATGTCAATCAATGTAATGTAATCTAAGTAGTCTGTGGTAATGTCAATCAAATCAAATAATGTCATTCTGATTTCTGTCATTCTTTATTAAATTTTGTCGTTTTCATTTCATTGCGCGGGCTTTTTCTTTTCGTTTAGTTTAGTTCCCTCAAGATTAATTAAGATTATTAGAATCTCCGCCAGGAGTTTAGTGTTCTGTGATTAAAATTTATGAAAATTAAACATAACAAAAATGACTGTTGGAGAAACCACAAAAAATTTACCTTGGTAAGTTTTGTTACGCGTTAATAGTCTTCTTTGGTTAATAATAATAATAATTTAGACAGAGCTTTTATTTTATGTTAAAGCGAGTAGTTCCTAATTATGAAACTGAAAGCTACTTTTGTTTTTAGGGGTAAGATAAGATTATCATAAAAAGAAAGACAGGAATGTTTCAGTTTTTTAAGCTTAAATTGAGATATATCTAATTTTATTTTCAGGGTAGAAAAATATAGACCATCTAAATTAGAAGATTTAGTATCCCATGATGATATAATTAAAACAAGTAAGTATTTAATTCTGACCAACAATTAGCGTGTTAGACTATGCGCTGGCAAACATCCCTCTTGCATAACAGGAAGGTATTTTGTTTATACATATATTTTGAGTAGATCTGGAATATAGAACACTCATAAGGTTAACCTACTTAATATTGGACTGTTTTCTTTGCAACACCCAGACTGAGATAATTTGTTTAAATCACAGATCAAATACCTGAGCTATATTCACGTGTTAATACTTGACATATCATACATTGAAAAATGAAAAATGAACTGAAGTGTAAGTGGTGAATAGGCTATTTCATATGGACATTGTGAAACAGCCCCTGAGACATAAGCCTTAATATGTAATGGTAATGAGAAATCATGAGCATCCTGACTGGTGGCTCTAGTATAGTGTGGTTAAATGGAACCAAGATTGGGTTAATTTAAATTTGAGATATGAACCCAATGGGTTTGCACACTAAACCACATCAATCTGTGTAGTGGGATATATTACAGTTATAGGAACATCCCAGGGTTATAACTCTTAATCCAAAAAAAAGGCCCACTGGGCCATTCAATAGGTTTCCAGTAGTGATGTTCCGGATCATTAAAAATGTAGATCCGCGGATACGGATACGGATTTTTGGTGTCAAGATCCGCGAATACGGATACGGATCTTCACTTTTTTATTAAGTCATAGTAGATGACATCGACAAAATCGCTAAATTATTCAAGGACTAAAGTCCAAAAATAAGTTTTTTACGATTTTCAGAAGAACAGGAACATTTTTATCATAAAAACATTCATAAACAATATTGACATAATATTGGTATATACTAAAGTGCTATTTGGTCAGACAGCTGGTAACGACGAGGAATTTACAGTATTATTTTTGAATAATTTTACCAACTTTCATGTTTTTGGAAGT
>DWBW01000116.1:0-12900 GCA_018231125.1 Spialia spio | reverse complement strand
CACGCGATGTAACAAATATTTTTGGTATTTTTTTACACCTTGGGTTACATTATTGAAGTTTTAGTACGGATCCCTAAATTTTTCAAAAATATATTATAACCCATATGTTATTCTGATATGTAACCTATATTACTGTTAAGTTTCATTAAAATCAATTCAGTAGTTTTTGCGTGATCGAGGAACAAAGATACATCCTCACTCACTCACCCACTCACTCACTTACTCACTCACTCACAAACTTTCGCATTTATAATATTAGTTGGCTAGGATAGGATAGGAAATATTAGTAGCATTTGTAACAAAATATGCTGAGAGGAAAGTAAGCCTCTACCTGAAGGTAGGACTTATACAACGTGTTGCAGAATACCCCGTTAAAATGTTTTTATTATCAAAGCCAGGAACTTTATCAACCCTAGCCTGTCATGTCATAAGAATAGATAAAGGACTACGTACCTACCTATTTTACCTATTTTTCTTTCATAAATGTTTGCTACCTCAATACAAGGTTTTTAATAACGACTGGTAATTACTCAAGTACTAAGTAGTTTGAAGAAAATGTCAAGTTGGAAAAAAAAATATTATACATAACTATAACTATATATAAAGTAAGAAATGTTGTACCCTTTTTGCAATAAACATACGATTAATTTGTTTCAAATAAAGTTACTGCTTCTTTCGCAATATCTATTACTAGTTATTTGCACGTTATAGCACTTTAGAAAAAATTAATCCAGCGTAGTGATTTCCTACGTCGCGTGCGTCATAGTAGGTACCTGCTCATGTCCATGTTTAGCGTTGTGTATAATTATTATCGATCAAAGTAGGCACTAATTTAGAAGAGGAACGTCTATCTATACCTATAATTTGGAAAAAATCCAAAAAAGTACCTATTTAATGAAGTAGATAAACTGATTTAGTCAAGAATAGCAATGTACCCAGGTACCTACATAATAAATAAACTAAATTAAAATAAATTACACAAAGCACAAGAAAGGATCAGGTGGAAAGTCAGACACAAATAAATCTCGATATTCAAGTAAAGATTTCCCATACTAATCTTTATGTTGGTGGTCAAGAACAATCATACTGGTTCACGGCAGTATCACCTGACTGCACTTTATCTGCTGAGACGCAACGTCGTAAAGTATTAGTTCATGCACACAATTAGACTCACATAAAACAATAGTATTTATATAGACGTACTATGTTTCCCGTCTTTCTTGCAGTATAAAGTTAAAGCATACCTACTTACATACCTATATTTTTTTAAATATAACTATAGTGGTCAAGTTTGACCGGAAGTGTTAATAAAAGTAGTAAATGTTAATAAAATATAAAAAGAATAATAATTTCAAATGTTAATAAAAGTACTAATAATGTATTATGGATGAATACAACTTGGAATTACGAAAAGTTATGAATCGCAGGCAAAAGCTACTGGCGAAACCAAAAACCCACTGAACTAAATATTAGTAGATGAATAATACCTATGTACATTGTACGTGAGGCAGGTTGAATGTTGTTGGCGTCATAACTAATTCTTTTCAGAGATAACATTTAATCATCACAATTATCTGGCCATGCGGGCGAGGACTCACGCTAGGTACGTGAGATTAGTGAGAGTACCTAAACTAAAAACTGCAACCATCAACTTTAAAGTGTGTCAGATGAGACAAGTGCATACAGGGCCATGCGTTGTACGTACTGTACGAAATTACCTCCCGTACCCTGCCTATTCACAACCTCGGACCTCGTAAATTACAGAAACAATGAATAGCTATAGGTAGCCTATGTTACGTAATCGGTAGGTACTATAGGATTGTAGCATTCTAATGGTAATTTTTTTACATAAATCCAGTAGTTTTTGATCCTTCTTTCCTTATTATACTAAGTGTGAATAAAAAATGAATGAGCATGCTCCAGGCCTTCCCCGGTTGTGGGGAGAGACCCAGCTCAACAGTGGGCTATAGAAAGGGTTGAAGGCAAAAAATGAAAGAAAAGAATCGCGGGTGGAGCTGTAAAGCAGAACATTCATCAGATAATCATTAATCTCCAGGTGGTGACGCTGGCACTGTACACATACTTTGTGGCAGCTCTTATGGGACGTCAGCTGGTGCCCCCCGCCCCGGGCAGCACATCTAAATACGAACCAGACGTATACTTCCCACTGTTCACAGCATTACAGGTTATTTTTTTATTCTTGTTCTCGTTAAACTAAGAACACTAATGTTCAACTACCTAAGTGTAAGAACACTCAGTGAACTAAGAATCTCAACTAACGACTAACACATTTCTCATAATGGAAGACTAAGGACCCCTAAATTTATAAGATCAATTCCTTCCTATCCTATATTAGTATTTAGTCTACCTACCCAGCAAAATAATATTTTAAGATCTACGATAATTTTATTAATTTACAGTTCTGTTTTTACGTCGGTTGGTTGAAAGTTGCAGAAGTACTCATAAACCCTTTTGGTGAAGATGACGACGATATTGAACTAAATTGGCTTATAGACCGACATATCAAGGTTCGTATGAATCGTGTTACGTAGAAGAAAAACTTGTTTATTTGACCTTTCAAGTCTAAATGACAGTAATTGAGAGATTATTATCGATACCTCCATGATAAAAACCATATGCTCAATTGCTGTACGATCTTACGACTGTAATTATGACAATGAATGGTTCTATGAAATATTTTCTAGGCACTTCTAGCCTATGGTAATTAATTTAATAAAGTAATGGATGACCTCAGATATTATAATTCAGTTCTTGCTACAAACTCCTTGAAAATATGGTATCCTTTGTTTTGTTGCAGGCAGCTTACATGATTGTAGACGAAATGCACGAAGAGCATCCTGAGTTACTGAAAGACCAATACTGGGAAGAAGTGGTCCCTAAAGATTTACCTTACACCGTTGCATCGGAACACTACAGACGCCATGAGCCACCGTGCTCTGCTGACCATTATAAAGTAAAGGCTGAAGACGCTGTTTACGCTAATGTACAAGCTCCAAGGAAAAGCCACGATGAAACATACGCTGATTACGTAAGACTTCTTATTTACATAAATTCATTAATGATAAAGACAGATGTATAGGTTTTGTTAAAATTACACTGAAAGGACACAAAAAAAATCTCTATTTTTTGTACAAACGCCTACACAATATCTCAATATAATTGGCTCATTTACCCTTGGGGATTATACTCTATTTATAAAATATTTTTAGTAAATAATTTTCCTTAAGAATACGCTCTTCAAAAACGACGACAGAGAGCAAAAACTAAGTGGGCGTTAATGAATTAATTAGATATAAATATACCTGTAAAATATAATATATTAACCATAACAAAAATTTCATAAATTTGTTTATGTTCTAGGAAAGTGTGGATACACCACTAGTAGAGAGAAGAAAAAATTGGTTTCAAAGACAAATTTCAAGAATGGGTTCAGTTCGGTCTGCGTCTACGGCATACTCTTCGGGCGGGTTGTTTGGTAGAAATCGACATAACTCAGTTGTGTATTCGAGTCCCGAAGCCGGTCAGCCAGCCGCACCACCGCCGCCACATCACAAGATGTCTCTCTATGAGAGACTGGTTGGACGCAAGTCTGGCAGAGGACAGCATCGTCAAAATCCTAGACACGGTTCGTCTTTTCTATTTTAAAATTTAAAAAGTGATAATGGAATTTTATTATAATTATTTGCCTTTTTTAGTCTTTTTTACCACAACTAATTGTCTGTAAACAAATTCCAGGTGGACAAAAGAGCAATGGCTCAGCGGTTCCAATAACATTACGAAATAGACCGCGCATACCTACGCCAGATGTGACCAAAGAGGTCATGGACCGCGATAATCGACTCGCCATGGGCATGCAAAATATGGGAGTCATAATGGCGCACCAAGGGTACCAAAATGAAGTGCCCGTATTAGGGGCCATAGTTCTTTCACCTATTCAAGAATTGGACAGTGGATCTGTAAATAATACATTGCACGCAGGTCAACCCGGAACGACGGCACTTGCACAAGCCGTTTTATCACCAAACTTAACATCGGGAATAACTCCGATGCTAACAACTGCACCAGTGGTGACGCCAGCGACTCTTTCCACTATTGGAGTATCGCAGCTTACTATTGTGAACGGCTCAGCGCCATCGACACCGCGAACAGACAGGGGAGGTTTGTCAACTCCGTCAGTTTCCAGAGCTACAGTGACTGAATTACCTTCTGACCGAGACAGTGAGCATAGTGGCACAGGAACGCCACCTGAATTTACAAGAAAACCCAATGGATCCAAACGTGGAGAAGTTTATGTATAAGCTATGTGTGATTTTTAGAGACATTGAGAAGTGAATTTTTGCAATTTCAAATTTAATTTGGGATTATTCAGATTACAAAGCAAAGATCATAAATATAAGGCACTATCTGACAAATTCTTCATTTCCAAAGTATGTAAAGTAAAAATAAGACCATTTCCGAATTTCACCCATTTTGAATGGTTCGAATTGAAAGTCGATAAATTTAATTATTACCTTTCTTAGTACGAGAAACTTAATACTTACAGTTACTAATAGGTACCTACTTAGCTATTTCAAGTCCTAATTATTAATGGTTTAACCTGTATTGTAATGCAGAACTAACAAAAATGTTTTCGAATGGTTTTTTATTATCCTGCACTAGTCATGAAGGCCAGAAAGATGCTAAGAAAGGAATGCCGCTTTCCGACTAAGCATAGAAGGCAGGGAAAAGTAGCTACTTAAGAAAAAGTAGGTAGGTACGTATTGTAAGATTATCTTAGGATTTCACGACGTGCTTTTTAGTGACTAAAAAACTAGATGTTGGTTTTTGGTTTCTGACTATGACTCGACTTGACATGCCTAATCAAGCTTCATTAAAACGTTGTTATATCAAAATTTGGTTCACTTCCCGGTTTCCGATTGAACTGAAATTTTGCATGCAATATGAAATAGAGCTGATTCAAAGATGGAGCTGGAAGGTGGCCATAGGTACTCCGTAATTACACCACGCAACCTCATCAAGTATGGGCTCGTTCGATTCGTCTTGATAAGTAGTCGAATACTTTGTTACTATATGGTAATCAGGGTCTGATATTGGAGTTGGAAGGTGGCCATAGGAACTCCTTAATAAAACGATGTAACCCTATCGATTTAGGGCTCGTTAAATTCGTCTCAATGAGCAAAACGTCTCATGCTAGATGGTACCTAACCAAGGACTAATATTGAAGCAGGAAGGTGGTCATAACACTAAATCTATAATGGCTATGGAGGTATAGTTTTTTTATGCTTTTATGCAATATGGGTGTCAAGTCAAAGGGCATGCTAAGAATAGATATGAATGCGATTTATATTAAAAAGTCAAAAAAAAAATATTTATAAGCAAACTTTAATTTTAATGCGCCAAAAAGTACCTATAACTAAAATAAACTTTTACGTCTTTTACTATAAAAATATTATGAGGTATGCAAAGATTAGACACTGTTTAGTTAGATCCTTTCATATTATTATATCGTATATAATTATATAATAATAATATAGTAATATTAATTAATTGTGTAATACACTGTCCTCTCTTAAGAGATATATTTTATCGTTTTTAGCGCATTTAAATTAAAGCTTGTATCATTTTTAAAAATGTTTTTTTTTACTTTTACAGCAAACAGTACACTAAAAAATACCATATTACGCCCTGCATATAATGACGATCGCCTGAAATAAGTCAGTATAAGCCATTGTATACTGGGGCCATAGGAGTATTCTTTCCGTAAATATAAAAGGAATATGAAAGGAATAGATAGGTAGGTAACCGAAAATAGAAAAGGAATAAATAATAATAAAATAAATAAATGGACATCACGGGAAAGTTATCTTTCTAGCCTAGGTCAATGAGATGCAGAATAGTTAATTTTAGTGTCCATTTAAATGAAGTGATTAGGTACGTGCGAAAAATTTATGTTTCTTCTTAAGATGTGTATAAATCTTGTGATATCGTACAGAATATCTTAACTATTATGTTTAGCATTGTAATGTTACCTCATGGAATATATTCACTGAACTTTAAAGCACCTTTCTAAGCGGTACCTAGGTAGTCGTGCTATCACAAAAAACTATTGAGTCGTGTATATTATTATTTTGAATTGACAAAATTTTTAAAATCTTCTTGTTGATTAGGTTTAAATGAATCTTATAGAAGTGTTGAAAAGACCGTCCATTACCTATAATTTGTACCTAAGTAGTTATAGAATGGGAGATGAATAAAAATATCCATAGCGAAAGGACTAGGTGGAGTGAAGAATTTAGGTATTTCAAGAATTTTTAAACGTAGGTACTTATTAACGAGATCTTCAGTTAAGTAATAAGAAAAATTAACGATAAAAGAGAACTGCTAATCGTCTTAGTTTATTTTCAGTCGCACTTAGAGACATTTAATGATTACTTAAACTGACACTAAGTGAGTATTTTCTGTTTGAAATCTTTACTTACCTAGTGTTAATTTCTCACGACGTCTCTGAGTACGGCACTCCTAGTTAGGTAATTTGATGAAAACGTCATCCGTCCTGTAATTCCCAATCAAATTAGTAAAACTCTAGTGGTGCTTAGAAATGTGATTGATATTTTGTACTTAATCTATATTTTGTAATCGATATTTTGAAAACAGTAAGTATAATTAAATACTTTATTGAATGAAATCGAAAAAATCTCAATATCGATCTGTTTTACTTTTGCTATATTGAATTTACGCACACAGGGATTGAATTGTATAACTTTTTATAAAATAGTTAAATGAATTAAATATTTTTTGTTTTTATTATGACTAGTGTCATATATCTATCCTTTACCCATTTTCCACTACGAAGATTATAAACGTGGTGTTCTGAAGGTATGTCGAAGCATAAACATAAATACATAATTATTATTATTTGTGTTATTATTGTCCGGAAAATCGCATCATGAGTTCCTAGCGTAAGTTGTTTTATTCGTCCCATCAGTGGACGACTACTATACCTACATACACGGTACCTGTGCACGGTACACCTTTATTAATTATTCGTCCGTTTACTGGACGGTGGACGGACAACTAGAGTCTAGCTAGTCCAACCCCTGTGTACCTAGGTACCTAATAAAAACAGACTTATAAACATACCTCTGTGCTAATAAATCTATGCTTAATATTTTTACCACTGACTTATATAACTAATAGTCTGTGTTACTTTAACTGACAATTTTTGTTTACTGTGTTCTCGGAAGTTAGTTGTCAATGTTGATGTCAAATGTCAATACTCTTGCTGTCACTTATTTACCTATCCTACCTAGCCCTATCCCACAGAGTACTTTTTTATATACTGTAATATCCGTTACCTATCTTATCATAATACTTTTGTCAAAGTCAATTTCAAATTTCAATCAAAAATTGAATTGATATCGATAAGTCAAGTCCGGTCGATTTGATTACTTTTTCTTTCCTTTGGCTGTTGTGCTTCAGCCCAATTTTGCATGTAAGAAGTGCAATTTTAAATATACGTATCACAATATATCTGCTGCTTTCAACTGTTAACAAGTTCAAGAAAAGATAAGTAATATTGAAGGTACGTACTTAATACAATGAAAATGTTGGTAAGGGTACATATTAGTTGTTCAAATTTGTACTTAGTTCCCTTAGTTTTCCATTGTTCACATCTTCACATATTAACCGGACAAAAGATTTACAAAATCATTTTGTTTTGACTTCTGTTTCCTGTTACTGCTAAGCTACTTAAAGCAACCACTGAAATGAATTTGTTTTTTCATTTCATAAACAATAGGAATGCTTTCTTTATTCGTTTTATTAATTTTATTCATCTAGTTAATTTAATGCGAAAATATTCTTGTTGTGTATCTATTTATGGCCCATCCAATAATTAATTAGGGCTGTAAAGTGAAAGCTACTTAGTCATATATTAACATTTTTATCTCACCATGTACCTCTGTGAGAAAGAATTCTACTGTATATTTATTAACTTAGCTTCAATTCTGTTCACAGTAAAATGCCAGACTGCAGCAAGAGATCTTCTCGTCCCTCCAGCTCCTCGCGCCACTCACGCTCTGCTTCCAGACGTAAGTAATTGTATTTTTAATAGAAGGAGTTTACGTATGTCTTCGCCCACTACAGAAGGCTAAATAAGTTTTAAAGCTTTCAATTTAGATTGTAACAATATAATAATAATATGCTTTCATTGAGTGCTTAATATAAATTTACAACACATACACTAATGCCAGCTTTAAAATAATTCCTATTAGATTATATAACATTCTTCCAGTTGAGTTAAATCTGAGGCTTAGCAGAATACTCACAATAATCTACTTATAATATAGGTTTCTGCCATCAATTTCTCAAGGTAACAAGGTACTTAAGAAAATATATAAACATTTGATAAGATAATAATCAAATTTAAATGTAATAGTTATGAATAAAATAAATAAAATAATCATGGCTCTCTAGTGTATACATTTGTACTCATTGGAGGTACCAACTTTAAATATTATGTGTACTGATAGATTTAGAGTAATCATTTTTCTTTAGCCTGCAGCCAAACTGGGTCTCGCTGCACTGATCGTCAAAAGTTCTGCTGCTTAAGCAGTGCTGAAATTGAGGGAAGGTTGGAATTTTTTCCATCCATTTATGCTTTTATAGAGCATTAGTACATTGTGTTTTTTTTTTCTCGTCTTTTTAAAGCTTTATGGCGATATACATGCCTTACTTTTTAATATAATAATTATATCCCTAGAAAACAGGTGGTTTGCTTAAGCTATGTTTATTTTTTTATTTGATTTGTTCATCGTATCTTGTATCTTTCTGTATATTTTTAAAAAATGATAAACATTCCCATAACATATAGTAAATATTGAATTTTAGTACCTATGTATTGTAGTATTGAAATCCAAACAATTTTATAGTTGCCTAATGCTAGATGTTAAAGACCCTAAGAACAAAATAATATAAAATGGGTAAAAAAAATTATAGGAAGAAACATTATCATTGGATAAATCTTTGTCAATGAAAATGTTTTGGTTTGCTGCTAATAAATTATACAAGATTAGCACTCAATTACTAATGACAACCTGTCCTACTACCCCCCACTTGTCCACAGTGGTAGACTATGACCCTCTCATGTTAGAAAGGAGTTCTATGGCCAGCTCTTGTATCCACTGGGTATGCTGTACTGAGTTGATGATATTAATGAATTATGAAAATTTGGTGATGCCACATAACTCGTAAATGAATAATTAAAATTAAAACATACCTACCTACCTTACCTTATTCTTTTGTTTCGTGTATAATAGACAAGTCATTCTCCTTAGTACCTACATATTTTTGTTGCACTGCATGATTGTTGTTCATCCGTTTTGCTTAATGTTATTGCAAAATGTAGATACTACAGAACCTGTGAACTTTGCATTACCTACATCTAAGCAGTTGTCAATTTTTTTTATTTTAAATAAAATGTGCTTTTCTTGTTGTGTATAAAATAGGAAAACACAGTAAATATTAATCACATGGTAGGTACCTAACAAAAACTGTATATTTGATTGTGTTTTGCAAGAATATAGTAGTAGATAGGTACATATTTTAATACATAATGATAATATTATTATAATACATACTTGTTATGTGTCCTAAAACTTGTAAAGAGAACTCACACTTTTTTTATTCACTCCTTACTGCCCAATGCTGGGCACGGGTGTCCTCTCAAACAGAAGAGGGTTTTAGGCCATAGTCCACATCGCTGGCCAAGTGTGGATTGGAAATTTTCCACTTACACTAAAATGATGATAACTACCAAAATAATATTTTAAGAAATTTTTTAACTTTCGCATTAGTTAAGATGTATGTATAAATTGTATCAACATACATAATGTACCTATAAGTACAGTACATTTGCATTTTACTAAAAAAATGAAAATATTGCAACTTTTTGATGTATAAAATTTATGAATGTCTATGTTTATTATGTCCTAGGATTAGTCGCCTCCAACAAAAGATGAGGCAATACAATCGCGAACTGCGCGATAAAGTCGCCGAGATCAGCCGAGGCGATGGGCCCATGGACTTAGTCCTCTTAACTGTCGTAGAAATGACGGTACATTTTAATTTTCATATATAACTAATTGTAGTGAAAAATTTAATTCATAATTATTTATGATTGAATTCGTTGATTTTAACTTTGTTTTTATGAGATTTATTTATAAGACCAGATTATCTTACTGGTTTCAGACTAAATATGAGCTTCCATATGAAGAAATTCATGGATTAGCCAACGGAATAGTTAATGGCATGGCCAATGGCATAGCCAACAATATGACTAATGGAATAGCTAACGGAAGTGTTAATGAGATGACAAATAATATTGGGAATGAGATTACCAATGAAACTGAAAACGGAATGGCTGATAATGAGGTTTATGAAATTGCTACCGAAATGATCAATGAAATGCCAAGTGCAATGGGAAACGGCGTGGCCAATGAAACGTTGAATGGAAATGCTAACGGAATGGTTAATGGCATAGCTAATGAAACAGAGGATAAGCAAATTAATGGAGTGGTGAATGGAAACTATGTGCTGGTTTGTAAATATAAAATTATATTTAGTTATTGTTGCCTATATCCGATTTTTATCAGCAATAGGCAATAATGTTTACTTACCTTTTTTGCCTTATATATTTTGCAGAACATTGGGGACCAAGATCTGACCGCACTTATTGCTAGTGCTTTGAATCGTTTCAGGGATGAAGTGATTCCTGATGAAGAGATGCCCCGCCAGTAAATTGGTGGCCCACGTAAGTTACAATAACAATAGGTATATAAATATACGTCATTTTCATTAAATCAACATTTATTTATTTATTATTTTCATTTATGTAAACTAGAAACCCTGTAACTAGGTATTACATAGGGTAAGCCTAATACAGCATTGTCTCCCAACCCCAGGTGATGATGTAACATTCATTCATATAAAATCATTTACAGCTCCATAGGCACATGTATCTCGCGTTGACTTTAATAGCTGGCAAAATTTAAGGCCATGTTTACTTAAACTGAACTGACTGAGTACCTATTATAACAATATACGTTACGATATGTATCGTACAATTAACTGCAGCTTAAAAAAATCCACACCACACGATGAGACGAAGATAAAATACATAAATATTTTGTTTTCAGGTTCGCGCTGTCTGCATAGTCTAGAGTCAGCGGAACGTATCAATTACCTATGTGTTGTGTTATTAGTACTATTATATGTAATCCCAATTTAATCACAGTAAATTTTCACTTTTATATGTAATGCTACATATACTGCCATTTAAGTAGGTAAATACTAAAAGGCTGACTCATATCTAGTCATAATAAGACTATCGGAAACGGGAATAGAATCGATGATTGCTAAACTTTTTTCTATTGATGAAGTATATAAAAGTGTAAAACCTTATCCTTATTTATTTTGTTTAAATAAAGTTGTTTCATCACTGTATCTCTTTAATTTACTATTTCCATGTTAAACTTAGCTTAGATTGATTGATGTTATGAACACCAGAATTCAGTTTAATGGATTTAATTGTACTACACTGCAATTTTTTTGGAGTCTAAAAATATTTTTTGCAAAATATCAAAATTTTTAACTCATCAATAACTTAGTAGGAAAGATCCAGATGGTTATGGTTCAATAGTAAACCGAGATCATGGATCGAAGTACTCGAGCTGTCGATGAACCAAAATTTACCAGGGGTGAAAAATGTGTTTTTCTACATTTAGTACTAACTTTTGTTCTAATTATTATTTTGGTTCTTATATTTGCAATACATCTGTATTTAGTAAACCATAAAAGAAATGGAATATTCAGTACCAGAAGAAGCGTATTGGAGTTAAGAGGTAGCATAGGTAGGTACATAATAAATATACATAAATAATAATATGTATGATGTTTGTAAAAAATGAATATATGCTCGTAATATAGTGTTAAAATGCAGTTTAATTAGAATTTAGATAAAATTTAAATACGATAGGTATATTATTGTTTCAAAATAATACAACTTTTTAGATGTCAGTGAAAGTAAAACTGAGAACTTACAAGTGGGTTTTATTTTTCTGAATCTTACGAAGACTGTAAAGTTTATATGCAACTCTTTGTTATTGCGACCACGGTGGTCCCTATGCACAGCACACTGCGTGGCCTTGCGCAACGACCCTGCCTTGAGACACTTGACTCTCGCTTGGGGATTGAGGTACCAGATTAACACGAAGGATAGATCAAGTAAGGAAACGTTTAATTATTATACTACTCTCGCCCGCTATAAATTACTAATTTCAATTTTCATACTCATATCCTCTACTCAAGATCTTTATAATTTATAATACTAATACAGTTATACCTACTTATGGTATTATTCAATACACTTTGATAAATTCAAAAACAGAACGGTTTATCGGCTATGGTTGACCGAGAGAAGAAAGCCTGTGGAAGAAAATTCTAGGAAGCACTCCTATAAGGATACCTTTACGTCATTTTAAATAAGGTTTCAATACCAATAAAGGTCCAATAAATTATTACAGGTACTTCATTGGCTTCTTCACTGACGAAAGTGCTTAATTTTTCTCAGACTTGCAGTCTTCTATATTTTTTTCTGGAGTAAAAAATGCCATTGTTCACCCGCTTTTCAATAGAGACTCATTTGAAAACAATATTGGATTATTAGAGCACGCTGAAGCAGCTCCTCTTGGTTATACTGGTGAGTAGGTAGGTAACTTAATAAGCTATATTAGAATCCCTACTAATAATCTATATATATAAAACTCTAAGGTGACTGACTGACTGACATAGTGATCTATCAACGCACAGCCCAAACTACTG
>DWBW01000115.1:0-12909 GCA_018231125.1 Spialia spio | reverse complement strand
CCAGAGCCGGCTAGCGAGCCGCCTCTTCAGCCCACGCCGGAGGTGGTACAGCCGGCACCGGAGCCCTCACAGCCGAAGGCACAGCCAGAGCCGCCCCGCGCCCCCACTGCACACGTCATCGAAGCTGAAGTCATCTTCTGCCAGATGGGACTTGGTAAGCTTATTTTTAAACTTAGTGGTTCAGCGATGCGTAGAAAGTTCGGAATGGAAAAAAAATTGTAGGTAACCATTTTTGTTACATCACGCCCAGTTTTTTCTTTAAACAATTATTTTACTTTATTAAAATTTGTGTAAATATACCTACTGCAACCCAATCTATACCGCATTTTAGATTTTAAGGCCACAAAAAATTAAGAAACTTAACGCTATTTCGGCATTTTTAGAGTGGGAGATATGAGTCATTACATTCAGGAGTTTTTTTGGAATGAAATTGCAGCCTAGTTTCAAGGCGAGATCTACACGCCCTCAACCGTGAAGTTGAGCTACTGCAGGTGGTCAGGGTTCTGTGCTGTACTCTTGTAACGTAGTTATTTTATACATTTCAAATTTTCAATAGCAATTATTTTCAGTTTTGGGTTTTCAACGTATAAGGTGTTTTATCATACTTGACTTGCTGAATCATCCAGCCTTATCTTCTTATTTGTCGTATGTTTCTATTACTATATAATTAAATATGGGTATTAGAAAAGTTACAAAAAGATGAGGGTGGTGGGTCGCAAAAGTGGCGAAGCGGCAAGAGCGTTGACCGCTAGACGGGCGAGACCGAGAGACGGGCTAACGGCACCCGCTGAAAACCCACGCCGCAGAGCCGCCGCTCACTGTACAGTGCATGCGGATGGAAAGGATGTCCGAAATCCGAATGTGCTCAACTAAATTCCACTGGCGATTTACCAGAAGCGAAACAACTTTCAGAACTCCCAATACAAATTAAGATTCGATTGCATGAAATATAAAAATTATCACAAAGAACAGAAAATTTTAAAGTACGTACAGATCTTAGCTAGATTAGCTAGCTTGGTCATTTATCATGAGCTGTTTGCAGTCTTTGTTTACTGTGCAAATGACTTGTTTGTACAAAATTTTCATCGACCATGCAAAATTGATTCTCTCATAGTGAGTCATCGATATAAATTGTAATTGCGGTAGATACCTAATATTTTCTGGAGAATGCAGAAACAAAAGACGAAGGCAATAATGAAAGGCAAATGAAAAACTGCAGCATCACAGTCAATTTTTTTATCTCTGTTCACATAAAATGATGATATTCTTGTAAATGAGATGGTTTCGTTATCTTATCTACTCTGAAACTGTTCTCTCACCAGGCCGAATGGAAAACATGTTGCAAGTAAATTATCCATGATAAAATCCATTACTCAAAACCTCAGTTTACGTTAAATTGAGAATAGAACTAAGTCACTTTATAACGTGAAGGTATATGTAACAATTAGGTATAATTAAGTAGGTATTTGCTGCAAAATGCTTGTGGTAACAGGACCTAATAATAAAAATGTTATACCACTTTACCATTATCCAAACAGGTGTGATGTTCATTTGAATGTGGATAAAAATTAAACATGTTATTCAAAATGTAGTATTTGGTAGGTAGGGCTTCAGCGTCGCCGGCGGCGCTTACCGTGACGTCTAGCATACACAAGTACGACGGCACCTGGCTAATTTTAGCAGCAGTTTTCAAGCGCTGGCCGCTCACAAGTGAGGAATCCTCTGTAGCGGGCTCACGTCTATGATTCCGTCTTTTATTCCCTTAAGGCCTTGTGCAATACAAAATCGTGCAGTGAATATTTATATGCAACACCTTTCGGATCGGTGATTTTCCGAGTGTTTGTTTCAACCATCATGGGATCTGTAGACGAAGCGATAACAAGTAAGTCTAAAATTATAAAAAGTAGTAGAAAATAATTCGATTGTTAATGGTTAATATGGTGGAAGATATTGCAGTAAGTCGTGTAAGTATTCGTATTTTAGTTTGGGTGAAGGATTTCGGCGAGCTTCTTTATCACTTTTTTCCGGTATAGACTTTGCATGAAGTCACGCCCCTGATATAAATTCATGAATTTTGCGTTTCTCACTAACAGTGATATCATTATGTCTATTACGTCAGAGAAACATGTCAAACATCTTAGTATTCCTTCTGTATTAATTTTAGAATGTGCAAAAAAGTTGCATATCCATTGTAAGTCACAGAATACATAATAGTTAAGTTGGAATTTGTTTGTAATTATTGTTTATTTCGTTGTCGATTTTGTTGCTCAAGTTGTCAATAGTAACAATTTTATCATGACATGTGATATCTATTTATTCTCCAATGTTTCTTTCGACCGAAACGACCTCAATAACGCAGAACGGAACTTCTATTATATTTTAATATAAAATTTCGCGATTACCATTTCCAGTGAAGATTAAATTTAATCACTATTTCCAATAAAACATTTTCCAATTCTATGTGTCCAGTTTTGATATGAGTAGGTACCTACTATAAGTAGCGCATCTAATCGTGTTTTTTTTTAGAAATTTTCAGACTAAGTAACTATTTAATGGGATTTCAGCAACTGAATCTACTTTCTAAAATATATGTCAAGAACTTTAGTAGTGGTCTTTCAGCATCATGTCAGCATCTTAAAAAGTACGCGAGTCACAAACCTTATACACACGTTTGACCTATTTTCTGACTGAAGCAAAAATCCCAAAAGTATTCAAAAGTATTCAGTTTACATGTTAACCTTTGTCCAATTGGAAATTAGTACTTTTCTTTCTTATAATATTTAATCTTGCTTTATGGGATGCTATATAATGTATGCATTACTTTTCTATCTATCTTGCTAAATTGAAAAACATCTATTTTATTCATCAAAAATTGAGTGATAAAGATTTTTTAAAAAGTAATATAGGATCCGTATTTTACGCATCCCTTCAAACCATTTTGCGTTGTCTGCATTATTAGTTCCTTCTAAAAACTTTTCAATCCTGGATTTTCCGGAAAAATCCAGACGCTGAAATAATAAAGGCTAGGCCTCTGGGACAGAGGGGTACGAGACGGGGGCGCCGCAACCGGGATCGATATTTCACTCGCGCCGCCTTCCATGTAGGTTTGTGACTAGACATGCTGTCTATTTCATTTATAATAAGCGTTTCGAACTGGACTAAGTATATTAGAATTAAACCTATTTAATCAGAACCTTGTTAAAATTTCAATAGACTTAAAATCATTATCGGAATCAGTCTTCTGAGGGTAATAACTAACTCAAATGTAACGTAATGTAGGTATCCTCTAAAAGATATCGCATTCAGAGTTCATAGTGATACAAAGAACAGTAGGTACCTTAGCATTAGGCTAGGTAGTGATTTTAGTATGATGGGGCAGCGCATGGTGCAGGTGCGTGGTGATGTCACTGGCAGCGGCTGTCGCTCACGGCAGTATTTTTAGCGGATTGTGTGACGTGACGTTTATCAGCAATGCATACTCTATCATGGTCGCTCAAGTGATAGATGAATTGTTATAATAGAAATAACTCTCGTTTCCATTTTTTTAACCCATGTGAGCTTATTCTGTCCTAATGATTTTTCAAAAGATTTATTTATATTTAAGTCTTCTTTTCCGATGTTGTTTGTGTGGCATACATATATGTATATTGAATTTATTTGATAATGATAAAATATGTAACATATGTACCTACATAAGTATGTATAACACCCGGCTTACGCGAATTTTCGGGAAAGCCCGACTATTTTCTATGTCTGTCTGAGTATTTTCATTTATTTGCTGTGACCCCGCAGCGATTGGCAGGAGCTCGTTATAGGTATACAATATGTAATCTATAATTAAGTTAGATAATAGGAAAATTTTGTGTAGATATAACAAAATACATAACATGTAGTAATAAAATCCATAAAACTACCTAGTTTATGGATTTTGGATTATGTTAAATGAACACCTAACGTACATAATGTGGAAATTTAGTCGTGGGTTTACTTGACGAATGTGTGTAATAATGATACAATTACGGTGGCGCCGCGCCGTGACGTGACGTGGTCGTGGTGTGCCTACTGTGACTCATTTGTTGCTATATAAGGGAGACCTCATGTTGATCTTATCAGGCTTTCCTTGGGCAAATATATTATAGATACTATACTATACCTAGTCTTATCTAATTATACTATACTATACCTAGTCTTATTTTTAATTATAATATTGGGGAAAACGATATTTCATATTAGGAAGGTGGTAATAAACGTCTTAAAATGGCCTGATAAAAGAGAGCTGTGCTCGGAAGCTATTCACGGGATAGAATCCGTAAAACAGACCACTAAAGAACAAAAGTTAGTGACGTATCTTGAAGAATAAATAGATACGTCAATGTGGAAATGGGCAGTCCCATCGCCCGAAGAACATTTTTAGTAATGAAAGTCTAGTATGCATTTCGCACCATGATCATTGAAAAGATGATTTAGATACTTCTTTAAATCAAGCACTTATTTCGTCCAGTACCTGCTGGTTTCCCTAAAGTTGTGAGATTTGAACTTTTTTATGAATTTGGAAACTTATGACATTATTGAAACAATTGCTTTGCAAAATGGCGAAAAGAAAAGAAAAATTGCTTTCATTCATCTAGATCTAGATCCATGTGAGTTTGAAATTGAGTTGCATAAATCAGGCACGGATGATTGATGACGAAATGTTCGTAGTCGTCGTAGCTGATCTCTCCATACGCAACTAATGATCGTATGCGCCCGCGGCCTTGAACTTGCCAAGAGCTGTTGTCACGTTTACATGATTATTTTACATTCAAGGCTGACCAGAGCGCAAGCTAGATGAGTCATTGGCTGGCAAACCTTATGGGACTACTCACAATCACAATGTTACACTAAGAACTTAGCGTGCCCAACAAACAACTTCGTTACATTTTTAACTTAACTAATAACTTTATTACTTAGGTAAGTAACTTACCTACGCGTTGTAAATGGGTTATGCGGATGGTGTGAGATTTATTTGTTTGACTCAACACTACCTGAAATTTGAATAATGATGCTGGAATTGGACATGAGGTATCACGTAGGTATATTTAATTAGGTAAGACGTTCATAATTCATTTCTTCAACTGCTTTTTTCTCTTGGTATCCAAGGTTTCTGTACTAATATTTTCTTGATTTTTTTTCTCTTATAAAATAAAGGTGTTACGGTACTATTAGATATAATTATGACCTGCCAATCAATCTAACTTATAATTCAATACTTCCTTCTGGCTAGGAACAACAGAAAATATCGTTTTCAAAAGTAATTTGATAAATATATACTTAGGTAGGTTGGGTATATCATTACCAAATTACTTACCTACCTACGAGTTCTATGAAAACGAACTTTCAAACTGTTTTAGTACCTAATTGTGTTTGTCATTTGATCTACAAATCTGTAATTAGGTGTACATATACCCACCTGTATCGGTGGGAATTGAATTTAGTACCCAGATAACTATTGTGTACTCGTAGTATAGGCTTCTTACTTAGTTTCGTAAAAACGATGACGCAGATTAGCCTCCTTGTGTATAAGTAGACAAAGATTAGTGAGTTAATAGCACTCTAGTTCGGCGTGATTTTAACATTCATGTATTAGGTATAAACTATTCGTTTACAAATGCAAACTTAACTGAAATAGATGATGTTTCCTGTTTGGACGGCACCAATTTTTCTACAGTTTGGTTATTAGATAGGTCCTCTAGCCTTATACTCTCTTCGGTAGATATGTTATTGAAATTGTTTACTAACTGTAGACCTTCTAACTGTATAGATAGAATATTTCATACTATATGTACTATTTACGTATTTAACTCTTGGGACTCTTGGCAATCTATGAAACTAACATTTGGGGTCTGATAATTATGAGGGCTGTTGACTTACACCACGCCACCGCGCCCATGAGTGAAGTGTGATGTGAAGTATTGTAGTGGAGCGATGATGCAGCATGCCAGGATAGAAGGTGCGCGGTGGTGGCGCGCGGAGACGCATGCGCGGGGCTGGGGGTGCGGTGTGGGGGGAGGGCGCTGCGCTGCGGCCGTCGCCAGTATCGACGCGATAGTCGGGCGCGGCGCGCGCTCAGTCCGCCGCTTCCACGCTTATATTACGTAAAGTACGTAGCCATGGCGGACACCGGGCCCTCCCTCTGCAGCGTCCTCAACCCGCGTAAGTTTGGCGCCGGCTTCGCTTCACACGCTTATCTCTCCTCTGTCGCGACTAACCCGCTAACGCGCCGCCTTCTATTGCAGATGCTTGGTTCGACCCGCAGAGGCTGCACCCCGAAGGTGAGTGAAGGCGGGCGGTGCGCCGAAATACGCTTAGGCTCGTCAGCCGGGCCGCGGCGGCCTGCCCGCGCCCCGACCCAGTGACCGCTGTGTCGCGCAGTGTTGTGAGCTCAGTGTTAATATCACTAGTGACTTTGTAAATGAGCGATCGATTGGGTGAGTTCTGGCATGGTAGGCTCTCTCGATGAACAAGCGAATTTGCCCGCGCCATCTGATTCAGATAATACTTTTAGCTCCTCGGGAATCACTCACCGATAAGACACATTACTATGACCTTATCATCTGTCATAAGAACCATAATTGTTTGTTTCACTTCATGAAGGATAGTTGAGAAGTTTTTTTCCCACCAGATTTTTTATTTATCCTCAGTTCTGTTCCAACATTGCTTTCTGTCCTGCATGAAACCTGTATCTACTTACGTATTTTTGTAGTCAGCGATTGTTTCTTTGGATGAGATATTTTGTATTGTCAGAAGAATAATTACTGGTTTAATTTACAATGTCACAAATAACAACTGGCAATATTGTATTTAAAAGGATGTTTTAAGTGCTTAAAGGCCAGTAGTAGCTGTAGTAGTGACAAAGCCAAACGTAGGTATGCCTTATCGCATATAATATTGAAGGTAAATGGACATTGAGTTAAGCGAGCGATTGTCTTTAGCAGCGTTGTAGAGACATTCCCTGCCAAGATGAAATTAGCATCAACACAGACGACGTTGAGACCTGTAAACTGTAACATCTCGTCTATGGCTTTAAAGCGTCCCCTTGTCTATTGTTTTATTGCGAGAATTGATTCGACGCCGGCTGAACCGCAGCCAAAACGTCGCCACCGACTCCCATAAATTCCACTCGACTAGCTTCTCACTCGTGTTTATTCTTTTGCATTCGAAACTGACTCCTTTTGCACCCTGAAAGTCAAAGAACTCCATCTACCTACCTATTGACTATCTGCATTTAGTCATGTTTTATCCCCATCCAACCTCATTAGGCCAGCGTAATGGACTGTGCTTCAGGTCTTCCTCGATTGTAAAGAACACATTGGGTTAGGCCATATAAAGGGTTGCTGAGAGTTATATCATCGAAACTTTAGAATTGTATTTAAGAGCACATAAATAACGCAATATGTACTGTATTTGACTGTCGTTGACCTTGTTGTTAAAAATTCTCTCATTACCTTTCCTCATTAATCGTTAATCAATACCTACCTACTTACTACTGTAGGTTTTATCTTTATTTTATTTTAATAATACATTGCCATAGGTCATTGTACTTCGACTTTATCGCAATTTACTATCACTGTCACTACAACGTATGGAAATTTTTATGTAGCCTTATAGATACCTAGCAAGAAGACCTTGTGATTGTGACTCAGCAATTTCTAAACAAGTCTAATTTGATTAGTGTCTTCTGTTTGACTTGATGCAACCGCTACTCTGCTATGTTCTATTGTTGATTCGTATTCTCGTCTTAAAACAGTATAATTTTTCTTTTTTTTATTCGACTCTAGGGAGAAAAACTACTTAGCATTAAAATCCAGCGGCTTTTTATACAGATTTCGTTTGCATGTTATATGTTAAGAGTATGTGTGTTATTACAACTTCTAATGTGTAGTGTAGCTAATTTAATATTGAACTTTACAAGGAACACGGGTAATTTTTTTTATTAAGTTGCTTATAAGACTGTATCCTGGAAAATACCTACGTGTATCTATGTGTGACTAACTCCAACTCCATCAACACTAACTATACAGTGCCATTAACTGCCACAATACGTTGTTAAACTTATACGAAGAATATCCTCCTACCTACCTACTTCCTAAATCGTACTTACGAGCAAGTAGCAACCTTCGAACTTTGAGTCATCAATTGTAGGTGTTTTATTATAAGTATCTTGTGTGAATGTTGCGTATAGGGCTTATAACTTCTTGTACGATGATTAAGATAGTAAAGTAGGTTGGTAGGATACGAATGTTGATACAAATATTTTTTTATTTGAGATTTCCTACACGTTATCATGTAAACTGGAACATGCCCGCTGTAAGCGAATGATATCGAATAACACTCTTACGTGTAACTAGAACTAACAACTGGCAAATGATAAATAAAGTCACATCACATGCAAGTTAATCCAAGAGAGAGTATAAAGCCCTAGTTGATTAAAATGAAATGGGTTAGAAAACCTGCTTATTCATTTTTATGTGAAGTAGGTGAATAATAAATTGTGACAATAGTAATAGACGAGTGCAGTTGTTTGCGGTCCAATTTGCAAATCACTTTGCGATCGGAGCAGCTGGCTAGATGAACCGCTTCCCGTGCTTCACTGGCGTCGAGTCGTTTTTACCACACATTACGTTGGTACGAGACGAATACTACGAATATAGGTAGGTACTGGTAGGTGAATAGGTTATGCTCTTTACTAACTTTTTCTATGTTTTTTCCTCCGTCAATGTTTTCAGAAGGATTTTTCATGTTAGTCGTCATTTGTTTTAACACGAAAATTTCCAAGGTCTGTCAGATAATAGGATAATCTTTTACTTTGCAACATTCGTCGTCTCCATGTGTATAAATGACGACCATTCAGAAAGATACAAAAAAGCATTTTAGCTAAATCGATCTAGTCGACATATAAGTCAACATAATTATAATATAATAGACGGTAGGTAAACAGTAGTACCTACACGCTAGTGAATCTAGTAATAATAGGTACATCTGTAACAGAGATGTTATGGAGCTCCGTAACCGTAACCATAATTCGAGAATTCCGGGAGGAGCTCTCGCTATCCCTGACTCCTCTTTTAATGTAAAAATAAAAATATCTATTAAATTATAAATTAGATCAAAAGTTAAGTAGTCAGTAGTCTACTTATACCACATATGCAATGTCTGAGACACCTGTAGGTAAGTGCTGCTTTGTAATTTTTTATTATTACCTCCATGATCGAAACCAGTTTTGTTATTTACGTCGCTGTACCTACCCTACTACGAAGAGCGATATTATAATCTTGGCCTTGCACTAAAATCCACTTACTTTAAATCACGTTGTCCTAGGTTAGTATTTTACTCCATTACGGGATAGGTGACTGATAAGGGCGCTTGGACCAAATGAAGGGACTCGTATTGAAACAAAGTAGGTACCTAGCTGAAATTTGCTCTTTAACAATCACTCTACTCCCAGTGATGTTTAGTGTCTTGGAGTTCGTGACACCTTTGGTCAAATGAGATGTGCCGTCGCATATAGGTAATTAGGTATATAGGTACCAGCCCTAGCACGACTTGCCGCTCGCAACAGTCGCAGCTCGAGCACTGCTGATCAAAATCGACACATTTAGACAGACGAGACAATGTCTGCATTCTAACTTCCAACAAGCTTCTAAATAAAGATAAGTTGTAGGTAGGTACCTACTTAACATTTCAGTTAAGTTTATAATCTTGAAAGACGTTTGTCTGTCTCTGGCAATAGACTACCTTTGCTGTACTTGCTTTAAGACTTCAATGTAATAGCCTAGACTAGAATTTTATTTATTTAACTCTTGTTGGATACCTACAATTAGATAGTAGGGTAGGTACCTAATACCTATTCAAAATATTTAAAATTTAAAAGACTTCAATGCCTTCATAACTGAACATACCTATAGTACCTATATACAGTTTATTTACTCTGTACCTATAGGCACAGAATAGTACATAGGTAGGTACCTACCTATAAGTACTATAGGTAGGTAAGGTACATAATCTTAATTGATTGAAACGTTTAGTGGACGAATGATAAATTTTTACTATAAGAATAGCTTGACTCAATTTAATGATCAAACTTTAATCATCAATGAAGTTTGTCAAAAATGTATGAAGTATGTAAAAAAATGTACCCTACTTACCTACCTACTTACATAGGATTAACAACATTTACCTACATTAATATTAGCTACCTGTAGCTACCCTACTACTGCCTTTATAAGTTGCGTAATAAACTTAAGTAGGTACCTACCTTAAACAAAAACAATCATGATGATTACCAGATACCTACCAGCCGTCTAATCAAGGCAGGTCTGGGAGTGATGTCACTTTACCATGTTGAGACCCACCGCAAATAAATTCCTAAGTAGACGTTGTTCTAACGTTACCACAGAATACAATATAGATACACGACGTTATGCATATTAATTAATAAAAATATGTAAGTACCTACTGTACAGCTAACGCGGTGATAACCCAGTAATGTGAATAAGTTCTCTCACTCGAGAGGACCGGGATCAAACCCCGGCACGCAGCTTAAATAAGTGTTAAATGTCACTAGCTGTGTCCACCAACCCGCACTTAGGCAGCGTGGTGAAGTATGGCCTAAAGTGGGACGTCAATGGCTTTTTTGACTCTACAATCGGTGACTGTTTCATCATAACATTCATAACCTCATGAAAGTCATTTTTAATCTTTCTTTAGTTTCTCCACTATAGTAAGTTGACTACACTTTCTATTTAGTAGGTACTTAAGTAAGGTACAGTATTTTTAGGTAGGTAAATAAGTAGATACTTTTACGAAATTTTTTTGGCTGTCCAAAAGTAACAGATTTTTCGATTCGTTTTGAACATTCTATTTCTTATGATAGGTAGATAGTTCTTATGCAATTTATAATTTTGATATACTTAGGTACTAAACGTATAGGTAGGTACCCATGTTTAAAAGAAGAGAATTACATAATGTCATAATAATTTATAATACTGGTAAGACTGTTACTTTAGTAGGGTGACAATGTTGTAATATGTATCTATTTGGACTCATTTTAAAGGTGTACGGTAAAAATAAGTTCATGGTGACGTAGCTAAGCTAGGGTCGTTGGCCTGTCAGGAAGAGTGAATAGTTGGAGAGCGTCTTGACTCATTTTTGTGTCTGTAATAAGTTTTGGCCAGATATCAGATTGGAAGCTTCAAGTACCGCGTCCGTCAATTTCACTATTTACACGTAAAGTTCATTTCGTGAATTTTGGCAAGCATGACTCCGCTTATTGGGAAGCTTACTACTTTTATAATTATGTAAGTAGTACCTACCTACTATTACCTAGTTATTCTAACTTGTTGAAGAAAGAAAATATTATTCATACAGTTGTAGTTATTTGAAGTTTTATGAAAGTTCACAAGTGAAAGAAAAACAAAATGATGCAATTTATTTATATTTACTTCGTATTAAATTTAATATTTTAAGCATATTAAATGTCATATCACGTTTATGGGTGAATTGAAGTAGGTGTCATAACAGACAATAGCCTGCTCTTTCGCAAATTCTGTCGTATCGTTACAGCTTAGATAACATGGAGATTCTGAGATATTGCTATACGGGAACTATATTACTAAATAATTTGATAATCTTTGCTAGAGCAAAGTGTTTTTTTTGTCTCTATTTATTATCCCGAAAGATTGAACCGATAAGTTTCGCGTATGAGGTCAACCGAAGAGCAAGAGCTAGGTCAATGTGTTGGCTACGCGTGGTCGGGTACAATGTAGTGGAGTCGTTATCCGTGGCCGGGGCGGCGGGGTCGCGTCATGGTGTCAGCACTGTCACCAGCGCGCGCGCACGGGCGCGGGTGACGTGTGTAGAAAGGCACCGGCGTGGCAGCTGGCGGCGACCATGTGCGCCGGAGCCTCTCTCCGTTCGCCCACTCCGTCGCCATGGCGCGTCCGAAACAGTCGCCGCGACACGCCGGCCAATATGTGGAACTTCCTCCTCGCGGACCAGGTATTTACGTCCCTAAAATTACGGTCGCAAAACACATATTATTGGTGCAAGTCTTCCCCGTGGCATATCTCAGGATCGAGTTTCTGTTAGTGAAGTGCGTGTAGCGTGTAACCGGACGAGTTAACGTGGAACGGAAGCCGATCGAGCCTGTCAAGTGCTAACGAAGGCAAGACAACATATTGTTACAGCAAGATGTTCCTATTTTTTAACTATTTTAAGTCACGTTTTACATTCAAAAACTACTTGGCTTTCAGTTTTATCTTATCTAAAACACATTTTGTAACTGAATGTAGATACGTCGTCTTTTACTAAGAGTTAAGATACTATTATTTAATATTCTGAGTTTAAGCCAGTGTAGTCTTATACAGTATTGTATTCATTGTTATCTACTTTCTTTAATTTAGATTCGTATAGTGTTTACTTAAAAAATTAATTAAGCCTCAAAAATTTTATTCCTTTTACCAACTCTATATTTTGTGGAAACAGGTTATAATCAAGCGGTAGCTTCTTCGTTCCGTTCTCCTTGTTGCTTGTCTTGTTTGTCTTTTACGTTGTTACACGTAGGTAGGTCGTTAGCTTTATCTGCTAATTTTATGTTCCCTAAAGTATTTATAATTTCAAAAAGTTTAACTTGCGAAATACCTAACTATTCGTAAAACAAGCTTAAACGCTCTCTACAGGATTATCACTTCATATTTTTTTAATGAAATTAACGACCACTCATTTTGATTACAGGGAATGTTATGCATTAAGATAAGATTGTTTTGGGACAGGTCTTCTAATCTACATAATATAATAAATATTATTTGACTTGTAATTAAGTAGGTACCTACTTGGCTACATGCTTTAATGTCATTGCACCTTTGTAAGTTT
>DWBW01000114.1:0-12925 GCA_018231125.1 Spialia spio | reverse complement strand
GTTACATATCAGGAATGATATCAGATGGTAAATGTCCTAGTGTTGGTTCTACAGGAAATATTCTTAATTTTTGTGAAGTAGGTTTAAAAATAAGTGGTCTATATCCCATCAAAACATCATCAGTCATTAATTGGAATGACACACTAGTGACATCAATCACAATGTCGGTCACTGGGCTACACACAGTTGCTTTTTTAGGAACAAGTGAGGGTACTCTAAAGAAAGTACTTATTGATGCTGAAAAGGCATTAGAATATTCAAGTGAAGAAATATTGCCTGGTCAAAAAATCCTACCTGATTCAACACTGTCTCCTTATCAGAAAACCTTGTATGTATTGGGTAGAAATACAATTATTCAAATACCTACAGAAAGATGTGCTGAATATGGTAATTGTTCTGCATGTTTGGAATCCAATGACCCTCATTGTGGATGGTGTTCCTTGGAAAAACGTTGCACAGTTCAAAGTATGTGTCAGAAAGGGACACAAAGTGCACCTAGGTGGCTCTCTCAATATACAAGCCAACAGTGCATTGATTTTGAACAAATACTGCCTGATAGGATTTCTATGACAGAAGTTACTACTGTTCAACTTATAATCAGAACTTTGCCAGAGCTTCCATTTGGTGCCAAATATAAATGTGTGTTTGGTAACACTGCTCCTATAGATGCAGCAGTAACATCAAATGGTTTGGCTTGCCCTACCCCAGATTTGAAACATAGGCCCAAAATTCCACCCTCTCAAGATCATGTATATGTACCACTGTCAGTTCATTCCTCTGAAACTAACAAAGATTTTGTATCAAGAAACTTTGCATTTTATGACTGCTCCAAACATACAACATGCCACACTTGTATTACAAGTGAATGGGCTTGCAATTGGTGTATTTATGATAATAAATGTACTCATGATATTTCTGTGTGTCAGAGGACCATTATTAGTGGAGAAAATAATCCATCAAAATTGCTAAATCATGGCATTGGTCACTGTCCCAGAATAAGACAGTACAAGAAGCCAATTTTATTGCCAAACAATGTTCCAAAAGAGTTAGAATTAGAGGTTGAAAATCTCCCTCATTTGCAACCTGGACACACAGGATTCCAGTGCATAGTTAGTATTGAATTAGCCAACATGATATTGCCAGCCAGAGTTGAGTCCAATCATTTTATAGTATGTGACAAAACTATGTACTCTTATGAAGAAGATGTTGGTGAATACAATGTGAGTGTTAAAGTATTTTGGAATCATAAGCACTACATTGATACAATAACAATTACCTTATACAAATGTGAAATTCTGGGATCTCATAGAGATCATGCAGATTGTTCATTATGTATAACCAGAAATTCCATTTACCAATGCACTTGGTGTGGTAATTCTTGCTCATACAGTGAATCCTGTCTTGAAAATCCTGTTACAGAATGTCCCAAACCAAGAATAGACATGATAAAACCTTTAAGTGGTCCTCTTGAAGGTGGAACAATAGTCACTATTGAAGGCAGCAATCTTGGATTAAGGGTGGAAGAGGTGACTGGAAAAGTGAGAATTGGAGAAGTTTTATGTGAAATAGTAGATTTTGAAGTATCTGTTAGTATAACATGCAAAACTGGCCCTTCTAATACTTCAAATGTAGCACCAGTAATAGTAGAGAATGATGCTGGCTACACAGAGTCCACTGTACTCTTCAGTTATAAAAATATTAAGTTACAAGGTGTATATCCTGCCCTGGGTCCTGTTTCTGGTGGTACACAGTTGGCTATAGGTGGACAACACCTAAATATTGGTTCATCTGTTTTTGTGTACTTAGATGAATTACCATGTTCTGTTAATAAAACTCAAACATCAAATAGTCGATTAATTTGTATCACTCCTAAGGCAAATTCACCTAGAGTGATTAATACTCTTACAGTGGCTATAGACAATGCAAATCGTACATTATATGGTGACTTATTTAATTATACTACTGACCCAACAGTTATGGAAATTAAACCACTCAAAAGTTTTGTATCTGGTGGTAGAATGATAACTGTTCACGGAACAAACCTGCACACAATTCAAAAACCATTGATGAAATTATATTATGGTAATGATGTATTACCAGTTAACTTTACTGCATGTTCAGTATTAAATTCAAATCAAATGGAATGTCCAAGCCCAGCCATTAATAAAAAATATCAAGATATACTACAAGCTACTAAATCACAGACAAGTACCCCTCAAGTAGCTATGAAAGTTGGATTTGTGATGGATAATGTGGAAACAATGCATGATTTAGAAAAGTACTTTAATCCTCCTAGAACACACATGGTTTTTGTAGAAGATCCTCATGTCTACCAGTTTCCTAATCGAATTAAATCATACAAAGGTGATCCTTTAGTTATTGAAGGTGAAAATTTAATAAGAGCTAGTGATGAATCAGATGTAATAGTTACAATTGGCACCCAACCATGTAATGTTACAAGCCTGACTATGCAACAACTCCTATGTACACCCCCCGAGATACAGCCATCAAACACAGATGAAAATGGGTTGCAAATAACAGATATTAATTTACCATTGGTTGTAGTGAAAATTGGACAAAACTTGAGATTTCCCATTGGATACCTTCACTATGAGCTTTTAAGAAATTACAATTTTCCACCTGAAGCTATAGCAGGCATTGCTGCTGGAACGTTTTTCTTGGTTCTTATATTTATGATTGTATTAGTTATGTATAGAAGGAGAAGTACTAAAGCAGAAAGAGAATATAAAAGAATACAAATTCAAATGGATACCTTAGAAAGTAATGTTAGATTGGAATGCAAATTAGCCTTTGCAGAATTGCAAACTGATATGTCTGACTTGGCAGCTGATCTGGAACATTCAGGCATACCTACACTTGATCATGTCAATTATGTCATGAAGGTATTTTTTCCAGGTGTATCTGATCACCCCATCTTAAATGTTCAAAGTCAGTTTATTAATACACCAAGAACCAATTATGATGCAGCTATGTATCAATTTGAACAACTTTTGAACAACAAATGTTTCCTTCTGTCATTTATAGACACATTAGAAGCTCAAAAATCTTTCAATATTAGAGATAAAGTAAATGTTGCATCTCTTTTAATGGTAATTCTAATGGGGAAAATGGAATATGCCACTGATATATTAAAGTCTCTGCTATTACGTCTTATCGAAAAGTCTGTCTGTAATAAGCACCCACAATTAATGCTAAGAAGAACTGAGAGTGTAGTTGAGAAGATGCTTACAAATTGGATGGCTCTGTGCATGTATTATTACCTGAAGGATTATGCTGGGTCCTCATTGTTCTTGCTGTTTAAAGCTATAAAGCATCAAATTGAAAAAGGTGTTGTGGACGCCATAACTCATGAGGCTAGGTACTCATTATCTGAAGAAAAACTTTTGAAAGAACAAATTGATTACCAAACTGTGACTTTACACATAGTACAAGAAGATTTTGATGACAAGGTTCAATGTAAAGTTTTAGATTGCGATAGTATATCACAGGTTAAATCAAAAATATTGGATGCTTTATTTAAGAATACTCCATTTTCAATGCGGCCATCCGTCCATGAAGTTGATTTAGAATGGCGACATGGTAGAGGAGGACATGTCACGCTGCAGGACGAAGATGTTACTACTAAAACAATTAATGGTTGGAGAAAACTAAACACATTAGCCCATTATGGAGTTAAAGAATCTGCTATAATGTCCCTGATATCACGTCAAAATGATAGCTTTAACACACCATACAAAATACCATGTAAAAATTGTACTGGTATTTATTGTTCAAATTCTCATATAAGGGTGTACAAAAGTGATATAACAGAACAAAACGTTCACTATTATCACTTGGTAAAACCCATTGAATATCAACACATTGTAAACAAAAGTTCAGAACACAGTCATAAAGCCATACCAGAAATATTTCTCACAAGACTTCTATCTACAAAAGGCACAGTACATAAATTTGTTGATGATTTCTTTGGTACAATTCTGACTGTAAATGAAGTTCTTCCTCCTGCTGTGAAATGGCTTTTTGATCTCTTTGATGATGCTGCCAGGGCCCATGGTATCATGAACCCTGAAGTTGTGCATGCGTGGAAGTCCAACAGTTTGCCTTTACGATTTTGGGTTAATCTCATTAAAAATCCTGATTTCATATTTGATATTAATAAAACTGCTACCGTTGATTCCTCCTTATCTGTAATCGCACAAACATTTATGGATGCTTGTTCATTGACTGAACATCGCCTTTGCAAAGATTCCCCTTCAAACAAGTTGTTGTTTGCTAAAGATTTGCCTACTTACAGAGACATGGTTATACAATTTTATCAGGCTGTCTCTCAATTGCCTCAAGTAACTGACCAAGAATTAAGTACTTCAATGCAACAGCTTTCAGTGGAACAGTTAAATGAATTTGATACCCTCTCTGCTTTGAAAGAGCTGTACATTTATGTCAGCAAATACAGAGAACAAATTATTTTAGGTTTAGAAAATAAAATGCACTTAGCCCACAAATTAGATAATGTAGCATGCACTATGGAAGGTGATCCTGCATCCATATGCTGACTATATGATAAGATAAGATACAATTTAATTGCATTTAATTTATTTCGAACAACAAAATTTGTAAAAAAATAAGCTTTAATTTATTCTAAAATACTCATAGCAGATGTATTGTGTAAAAAGACTGTATAGTATCAGCTCCATAACAATAGTTAGGTTTAATTTTTTTTGAGTAAATATCTCAAATTATAAAAATGTTATCTACATATTATCATTATGCAGCTTATATTTTTAAATTTTCTTAATAGATAATATGATGTAATTACTGATTAGGAAACATTTTTCTATTTGTGTGAAAGCATTTACATACTCTCCCAGTGGCCATATTTAATTCCAAAATGCCATTTTCAATTTAAAACTTGTATGTTCAATAACTGACTATATTACCTTATTTTAAAACCTCAGCATTTGTACAATTTATATTATATTTTATTACTCGTGGAGAATATAGATCTGGCACTGATTATAGGTATGTATTGTAATATACTTTAAATGTAAGCAGCAAAATACTTAAAACTATTGATGTTTAATACTAAGATGTATGTGTAAATAGGTTTAAGATAAAATATAAGAAAATGTTGTGATATTTGTATCTGGAATATTTATAACATTAATGGTTCATGTGCTTGTGTTTTCAACAAATTTAATAAACTCAGTTTAGTGATAAGACTCAAATCTCAAAGCCCTCTGATTCCTCTTTTGATATGTAAATTTTGCATTTTATATGGATTCTATTAGGTTTACTTATTGTTAAATATGCACACGATATTCAATTTTCTAGTTAGCTTAGATAAACTGAACAATTTTAATACAAATGTAATACAGAAATATACTAAGTTATAGATAATTCTATAGAATAATGTCTATGTTGTCTTTTTACTGTCCATTTATGTCTAAAATTAATGGTGAATATTTAATTATTATAGTTTATAAATTACGCGCTTATAATTCAAACATTAGTCTGAATCTTCAAGATGATCTTTTTTATTACCAGTAATATATCGATCTCATTAAACATGTTGCTCAACTATATTTTTCATTCAAACATGTTATTGATGTAGCTACGTATCTATCTTTTTATTAAAAGTAAATAAAAGATTTAAATCATCTCAGTATTCATATAGGTATGTAAAGATTAAAACACGAAGCACAACTTACAATACACACTATGTCCATGATATTATTTTTTATGTTAAAATGATGCCATTATAATATTCCATTTACAAAGTTATTTAAGCATAGAATGTACTTTGTTAGATTGTAAGGCTGCGTAAATCACCCGTCTCTTAAAATTTTATATAATTGATTTAGAAATATACTTATTTATCAATCTTTTTGTATTGATTGAAACAAAAAATGAATTGGGGGCAAAACAAAGTCACGTATACATTATTATTACATTTATTAGACACAAACGAATACAATATTATATTAGGCAAATTAAAGACACTGATGATCTATAATAAGCTTTATTCAATAAACTATATCTCACTTGAATAATTTCACTTTTGCTAGCAGAATTTAAAGTTTTTTCACATTCAAAACATCAAAACTTAGATCTAAGTTTTTAATTTTATTGTATTTGAAACTGAAGCTTGTCTCTAAATTGATATTTTTCATTAAGATATGGATAAATATTTGATGATTATTCGTGATATTTCATTAGTAAATCATTAATTCCGCTTACACATTTCTGTCTCATAATAGCAAACCATTTGAGATCAGTAATTTGGACATTAAATGATACAAACAATTGCATTTTATACCTATAATAACGCTATCATATATAGCAATAGTTATGGTAACTTGTTTACAATAACACACAAATCTATTTCCTTCATAGTTCATGACGAATCACAAAAATTAATTAAACATGTAGTATTGTATATCTTTATGTCTATTATTAATATTATGTGCGCAACAAGCAAGTACACAAACATTCACATTTTGTCATTTAACAATTGGACGTTCATAAGTTAATTTCAAGCAACTTGTGCATTTGACTGGGGTGGTATACAAAGCAATATAGCTTTTGCTGTAGTACCTACATTATTTACGTCAAAATTTAGTTACAATTATATAGCTGCCCATTACTACTAAATATAAAGGAGAAAATTAAGAAAGCTTAGGTTATATAAAATCATTGTGTCACACTTTTTGTAATACTTCCATTTACATTTTCTATACTTAATACACTTTGTGTACAATTATATACAAACACGTAATTTTTTTAATCTTCCAATTCAAATACATTGAAACACTGTCCATAAACTATGGCATTTTTAAATTCTAATAATATTCATAACAATTCATAAAAAAACGATAATGTGCGAATTTAGTAAATATATAATAAGTATGTAAACAGATACCATTTATACAATCATGTTACAAAAACATTACAACACTATCCCAGTAAACATAACATTCATTAATATATTCACTGAAATTGTGTTAGGGATTGTACTGTGCTTCTATAACATTTATAATCTATTTATGTTTATATAATTAAAATTGTGCTTTAATATTTTATTTGTACTACGCAAAGTAACAGGCGATTCCATACAGAATACTACATGTTAGGATTTTTCACAGATTTGAATTATGTTTATTGTAGTTTGGTATTCTATCACAAATCTATTAAAACAGGCAATGCCTAACATCATCAACAATTTTAATATTGTGAATACTGCAATATGCCACACAACACAACAAAGAATCTCATATCATTAAAAAAAATTTTTAAATAAATGCAGAAGTAAACAATAACAAATCGACAATCTGATGGATATTGATAATATAGAGTTAAAATATGTGTGTGTGCCTAGCACATCCACATACATATTTGAATAAATAAATAATTATAACTTCCAACATTTAAGTTAACAACATTGCATAAGAGTAAGTACTAGAATTTAAGTAAATCCTCTTAAGAGGAATGAGCCTCAAAATCAAGTACAAAATTAAATGTTTCGTGAGTATCTACAGGCCGGCTCCATGCGATGGCTCCAACGTTGGCCCCAATGCCTATCGCTAACTGGAGAAGTGTTGGGCCAATGTTTGAACTAACATATAGAGCTGGAATTCCACATTTTTCTTTTAATAATCTACTTAACACACGTGCTTCTTAGGGGTCCATTAGTACGGACGTTTTTATGTTGTTTAGACAACAAAAGAGCGCTAACTGAGGAATGAAAACCTCCCGAAGCAGTTGAGCAATCCCTAAGAACCACATGTGAGTGTAAGTGTTTGTACTTTTGAATTCATAATGTACATACATTTTTTCTCACATCAATTAAGCATTATAATAGTGCCGTCAGCACCGATCTACAGTGCGTGATTAAACCTTTACATCAATAGTAATATAATTTACGCTGATATTTAATCGCGCTTAATAATAATTAGTATACAGCCTAATACATATTTCCTGTGCTCGCCCATTCCGATACGGTGGTTCGATACACTTTATTTGAACACTTACTCTAAGGCCTTTTTAGTAGTTTCCGCCAAAGCAGAAACAAGAATAGATTTGAGATGCTAACCAATCAGATATCGTTATTTCTACAGCTGTGTGGATATAACGTCAAACATAAAATCTGATTGGTTATCGGCTCACATCTGCTCCGCTGCGCTGCGGAATTCGGACCTAAGCTCAAACATTTTCTGATAACGCCCCAAAAAAAACTTTCCATATTCACCTAATCACTATAGTCATACACGATATTATTTCAGCATATTAGGCTCCGCTGTTCTTAACTTCCTACTTTATCAAACATTTTCGATCGCGATAAGCCTCAATGGTGAGCCCTCAGCTTAAGCGTTAGTGTAGTTTTGTTAAACGCGTAAATAGGACATTACAGTACATTAAGTCACTATAATTAATATTTATGTCAATTTCATATCAAAAATTTAGACGAAATAAAATACCTATTATGTCATCAATCACACAATAAACCGACTGAAAAGTAATTTTATCACCTGCTGTTATTTCAAACGAGCAACACAAATTAAAAGTTCAAAATCACATGAGAAACAATAGTATACCAAACAGTCATTCGAAGACAACACGTAAAACATGTAGGAATGTAATAATTCAACTCATTTCGCTATAATAAAATGCAGGTGATTAATTTAATATTCTTAACACCATTTTCTGGAACTCTACTTCACAAAAATCACAATTGATCGCAGTACTTTATCAACAATGCTCCATCAATAGAATTTATCAACCAACATAACTTATCACTCTCGAGTTCCAGAAATAAATTGCAACAATCAACGATTAAATTATAAAATAAGAAAAATTAGGCTTTTTGTGTGGGTTTCTCAAGTGGATCCCGATATATGATTGTGGCTGGTTTAATAAGATCGGGTTCATCGTCCGGTACAGAGCAATCGGCTGAGGCATCAGCGTCCTTAGGAGAACACTTGTTGTGTGCCATCAGCAGGCCTCCGACCAATCCAACCAGCGCCCGGTCCAGCCACGTTACCGGGTTGGCGTATATTAGACCTCCTTCATAGAAACCCAAGTGGCCTCCGTGCGCGAGTTCCAAGTACATGGCTTTGTCGTGAGAACCTGAATGAGATTAGCTTTATCAGTAGGTATAGGTATTTTTTGGTAAGTCGTTTAACTTTATCTTACTTACGCTGCTTGACACTTAAAAGATAACATAACGTTACTACAAACAATTATTAAAAACGACTGCATACTGTAAAATATGAAATATTATTTATCTATCTTGGTAAAAAAAAATTCATAGGAAAAAAAATTATTACAGCCTTGGACAATAAATACCTGTACTAATAAATTGCGATTTATAATACAAGCTATCAGGAATTCTTAACCAATATACTTACTGACAAATTCTCTGATAGTTGGCAGGAGCTGCTCAGGAACTATGGGGTCATCTCGAGCGTTTATAAATATCATAGGGGTTTTCAAGTTGTGAATATAAAATGCTGATGAGCTCCATTTATATAGTTCAGTGACTGAATTGAATCCGTAAACTCTTCTGCAACAAAAAAATAAAGGAATACAGGATGCCGAATATTTTTATTTTCCTACCTGTTGTAAATTCATCATTGAATCAAGGTAATAAACTTATAAAATAGTTTCTATCACATATAGTGAGAGCAATAAAGCAGCAAGAGATAACAATGGTAATAAATTGCAATACGTTACAATTATGATTAACAATAATACCTCCGAGATACAAGTATACCGACGTGACGCGGCGGTATCATTACACAATATTTACTTTCGGTACCTACTCGTATGATCGACAATGCGCTTACATTTGCCTAATATCACTTGTTCCTGTTACTTGCTGTTACAAAATTTCCTTTTGCGTTACAATTAAAGGAAATAATTTAACTAGTTGTACAGGCATTTTGTAACCTTTGTTAAGCTAGTGAGGGTCAAGATAGGTGCACATAGGTGCACCGACAAAACTGGAACATTACCAATATTACATAAAAGCATTGAAGCATTAAGATTTCCTTTAAAACAAGTTTTTTCGCTATTATCATAATAAAATTTTAATTAGCAATTAAATGATAAACTGGCCGCCAAATAAAGGATACTCCAAGGTAATTAAATCTTTTTTCATTTAGCTAATCAAAGTAACGTGTAAAATCAGCCTACTCACCAGTATTAGTACTATTCACCAATGTTTTTTAGGTACTTATATATAACATAAAATAATTCAATACCATGTTTAACTTACCTAGAATAAGCCTCATCCAAATCTGGCAGAGTTCCCGCGGAGACGATCATGTTTTCATCCAGGGAGTACCTGTTCTTCATCTCCGGGCTGAGCAGCACTCGCTTGTGTCGCGTGATGATGTTGCGATAGTTGTCCGTCATGATGTACAGGTAGAAGCGGCGGAAGTTCTGCCACTGCAGCAGGTACAGCATCGTGCTGATGACATACAATAATATAAGTAGATCAATAGCAGAAAAATTGCTAGGTAGGTATTTGATTTGTTTAGATAAACATAGCCAACTGACGTCAATAATCATAAGAGTATATGGGGCTAGTGCATCCAATCTTCAAATTATGTGAGAAATTTAAATATAAAAAGTACATAAAATATGCATTTTGTTTAAAATAAAAAGTTTTTGGACTTTAGTAGTGTACATTGCCTCACTTTGGTTTCAATTGAAAAATATTTTTTGATGTATTGTATTCAATCAAGAGGAAGTGTACCTCTAGTTCATGGTCAGTGACCTGCTGAATATTTATTTAGATTTTTATATCTAGGAAGGTACCTAGTACCTACATACCTATTTACCTACTGGGTGTGTAGTGTGAAATTTTAAATGGCGTGCAGCTGTCGATCAATACTCACTACCTGCTTATAAATATTGATTTGTTTCATTACCAAAGGCCATAGAATAAGAAAATACTAACAGAACCATAGTAAGTAACCATTAGTAACTGCTATTATTTAGCACTACGTCAGGCATGTTGAGTGGACGGTGGACGACCTTGATAATGTTTCTGTCTGGTTCAACTTCAACATTGCTTAAATTTAGACTCCCATTTTGTTTACTTTAAATTGAAACTTGTATGCCTCTTCTAGACATTAGGCTATAGGTAGATAAGTATCTAGATTAGAAGCGGAAATTAAACAGATAGCCCATTATTATGTATCTACTACATTTAATATATATAATAATTAAATAATTAAATATAAATATTAATTGGTATTCCAACATCAATCCCAGCATGATAATAACCTTATTGTAAATATATTTTATGCAAAAGAGCTGTATAATAAGGTTTCAATTGTGCAATTATATTTTTATATTAATGAATAAAAACACTTGACCATAAAAAACTATGAAATCATAAATATTTTTATTATTCAAATTAAATGTTTACGTAACAATGGACAAGTAATGATTCTGAAAACAACAACTTGATGCTAAAATACCTAAGTAAAAATATACAAATAGGGCCACAGAGTTATATCTACTTAATTTAGAAGTTTCTGCATAAAATAAAACTATAGGTAGATGTAGTACTTATTTGATAGTAAATTATTTGATCAACATTAAGCTACACTCGAGGAAAACTAGTTTAATTTAAAAACATAATAATAATTATGTAACATTATACGTGAACAATGTCCTTGATAATGATCAGAATGTGAGATCAGCAGGCCCACTGTTTGATTACATTGATTGACTCACTCAATATTACATTTATGTTTGCAATACTCACTCGATAGCATTATATCCTTGGCATATTGATATCCCTCCAATGATGTTCTTAGGCCGTTTTCGTTCTTCCCCCAAATATTTTGAGATCAAGTTGCCCCCGAGGCTGAAGCCGACTAGAATTAATTTCGTGTTAGGGTACCGTTCCAACAAATTGTCCACCATGTAGCTGAAGTCATCAGTGTGACCTGTAATTAAAGTTTTCTTTTTGAATGAGATAAGTTGTAAAGATAAGTTTGTAAGAGAGTACGCTAGCCTTGATGATAACGATAACTTTTGACATCCTGCAGTTTCGAGAACGTGTTGTAATACGGTTAGCACTTATTAGAATTAATTTATTTTACGCAAATTAATCCGTATTTTATATGTTGGCCATTGCTGTTAGCATTTAATTTGTAACACAAGGACTCTGATTGCCGTTAATCATGCATGTAACATTATAATTAATTTCCATTGACTTTCTTTGGTATGAGAATTTTATACGGAAGTTTAATACAATATAAAGTATAATTATTCTAACTTATTAGACGGACAAGCTTTGATTTATGAGTAATCAATAAAAAGTCATGACTCAGTTACAATGCCGTAAGCGCTGATTCGCTCCGTCGCGTCGTTCGTCACCTGATTATATTAGAGTATTATCTCATTATTGTAACTATGATGTTTTCTCAACACTTCTTACTGAAACTCAAAAATCGTCACAATTCATTGGTACTACACTTTAACAAAATGCAGCACAATAATTCTATATTATATTATTTGAATTGAATAAAGCGGTCCCTTTTTCATTTGTTGATAGGTACCTATCTACTCTATAAGAAAAAGAAAAACAATAAGTATTATTTTAGGTAGCTATCAACATCGTCAATTACCCTTAGCTTTCCCACTATAAGGCTGCCTTTCCACGAGAGATGCTGTGCTATGCTACGTTGCTATGGATGCCTTTAGTATCCACCAATCAGCAGCATCAATGAATATAATATATTATGGTTAACCTGGCTGGTTGGTGTAGTGGTTAGCGAATGTAACTACTACACCAGAGGTCGTGGGTTCGATTCCACCCAGGACAAATGTTTGTGTGATGAGCACGAATGTTTGTTCTGTGTCTGGGTGTGAAATATCTATATAAGTA
>DWBW01000113.1:0-12953 GCA_018231125.1 Spialia spio | reverse complement strand
CTTTTACCCTCTACTGAATACGCGTACCTACTTTAAGGTGAGACACAGGCGAAAGACACCGTAATGTAGCTACTTTGTAGGCGAATAAGGGTTAAGTGTACGCGTACTTACTCGCGCGTCTGTTACTCCTTTGATGGTTGGTAAGTACCTTCATAGGTAAATACGGAACCATTCGATAACCTCCTTTCTTAAAGTCTGTTAAAAGTAAAAAAAATAAAAGAAAGCGAGATTGGAGAAAGTATAGCAAGCGCCACAGTAGAAAACATCATTTATTACACCTACAAATACAAAAGCGCAAGTAAAGTCACTGACCAATCACGAAAACTCGTGAGTGGTCAACAAAGACGAAATTTGAAATAATTCAAAATTCAGTCTCTGCATGCATAATGTAATAATTAGTACGTAGGCATATCTACATCTATAGATATGTACATACTTAATAATCAAATCTAGTACATTACATAGTAATGTAACCAACAGTCACGCAAATTGCTGCTCATTATTATTATCCCTTTTATTTATTTAACAATCTTGTCTAGACGGCAGCTACTGTACAAGGCCGCTGTTAATTAATGCTTGTTTCGCAATGCACTTTTGTGACATGTCATGTCCAAAATCCAAATACTTACCTGTCCAAATACACTTTTCAAAATTACGATGTTACTCTCTTAGATAATTAACTCATTTTCATTTGTCGGGTGTCGGGTGTCGGTCCCGGATTCTAAGGGGATATTCAAGTGGCAGTGCATTTTAAGCTATTCACTCATCAGAAAACGGTTTTCATTATACCTAGGTAAATAAAATTGGAACATCTAACTAAAATCTGGGCCCGGCACTCGAAAAATGAGAACGCGAAGTTTGGTACTCCTTAGTGAATGCAGTTTAACTTCAATTGTGCGGTTCATCTTGCATCATAACCGTGGAAATTGACTTTGGATTTTGGTATAAAAGTGAATGCCGGTCCGTGCGGTTTTTAAAGGCCGTCATATTTTGGATTTTTAAGTTAATTTACATATTTTACACACAATTTATTCACACACAGTTTACAATTTTATACATACACGTCAAAATCCTTAAAAGGCTTGAAGCGGCGGCATAAAAATCTCAAAAAAGATGAGAAAAGGCTTAGCAAGGAAGCCCCGTCGCTTCCTAAAAGTACCTGTCTATCTATTTGGTAGAGGTACATAACAAAGCGGTTTACACCGAAGAACATTGGAAATTACCAAATACCCCAAATAGGTATTAAATTTCATAATCTAGCAGCGAAAATCTCCACACAAGTTACATTAAATTTGTGTCTAAAATAGCGTCTTCATTGTAATCTTTGAAATAGGCAGGTACTTGGGTACATTATAAACGCACATAAAGATGTTGCATTGCATCAACGTAATAATAATATCCTCTTTGTTCCGTTGGGTAATCCATCTTGTAACTTGTAATAATTGAATGTGGCATAACCAGAGAGCTGTCATACCTACATAATACTTTACCTCTAAAGTAGAGAGATATTCCTGAACACGTCAATCGTCAAACACGAGGTAGATGTAAAATATTCAAAATTGATGTGTAACTCGTAGCGTGCTTGATGCAGACACCGAAGTGTGCACAAAAAAGTATACAATTAGGTATTTTTTTGTCTTCAACAATTCCCGGCTGGTACCATATCTGCCTCTCTTTTAATAATATAATATGTCATTGGGCATGGGCAGTAGCACTTTAAGATTTTATAAAAGCATAATATGAAGCAAGTTGGAAAATCACTGAAGCATTTTATTACATTGTTAAGATTAGACGGGAGTCGAGTGGATTTTTGCAAAATGCAAGCATGCTGTGTTAAAGTAAAAGTCGAGAACGTAACGAGCTTCTCATAGTTTAATTTAAAGACAGTTCATTCAGTAATTATTTTCTGTTACATTACCGTGTTTTATTCTATCATAAAAAATTTTTTGGTCACCAATGCGTTGTCGTACCTAATCAGTATTTCGATTGCGAGTTCAAGCCTATTAGATTTGTAGTAAGTTATGGTCCTCAAATCATACGCATGACCTGGTTACATTATATACAGAGCCATAAATGACGTCAGATCAGTCGCCTAACCTTTAACTACAAACAGTACCTATATACTTCTACAGTTCTATATAGAACTAAACCTACTTACCTACAGTGCCTACAGTTTGCCTTAGTCAATTATTATGTCCTATAATGTCAACTCTCCCCTCAATGTTGCACCAAATCCAACCAATCTTTTGTTTGGGTCGGAGGCACAGAGTACTTTTTTATATACTGGTCGGAGGTGTGGATGTCGGATATTATTTGGGACGACGATTATTTCAGTCCTAATAAGACTAGCTGTACCTACCTACCTACCTGTATGTACCTACCTACTCTTCGTTAACTGACGAGAAAAGATCACATTTTTATTCATATTTTTTCCTTAACTGTAAATATTACAATCTAGGTACTTATTCATTTATGAACTTTTACATACAAAAGAGACGTCAAATTTATGTGATAAGTAGAGATCTACCTACATGACACATACGAACTCTACGAACTATTTACTTGACATTGAAGATTTTATGTAAGTAGGTAAGTACATAACTATTTATCTAACTACCTACATGATCTACATCTATTTGTCATAACATGGAGTCGTCGTGATGAAATCGTCATCACGCAACGCCAACAATCAGATAACTAATATAATAAGAAAATTGTATTATATTATATAAATCTGCACTGCATAGAGATGTCCCACGAAGTGTTTAAAAGTCCACGGCCTTTTGCCGTTTCTTGTATCACATATCTTTCTCGTGACGTATATCCGAACAAGCTATGTGTCTCGCTCTAACAACTGATCTGTCGAGATGTAAGAAAGTGATCTATCGATAGGAAACGGCGAAAGGCCGACGATCACTTTGTCTCAACGCTAACATGTAGAACAGCACGTTCAAGAAATATCGCGGTTTACGTTCATAGTCATAGCTTTCTATTATGTTTTGTAGTTCATCGTAAATACCTTACATTTGTGTCCACTTTTCTTTAATGGTCTTTTTTGTAGTAGTTTGATGACTGACGACTTTCTGATGGAGAATCGCGAGTTTTACATATTAATTTTATTGTGCTTTTTCGGTTGCTATTTTTATTTCCAAACACTGTGTTTTTGTGAAAGCTAATTATATTATACAGAAAAATAATTCAACATTACAAAAAGAGAGCAACCAAGGAGATACCACATAAATATTATAAGTAATAAATTGACTAACCAATGCACATTTTTCATGGATTGCTGGAAAATGAGCTCTTTTAATTATATTCACAGTAAGCCGAGATAAAAATTGTTAATTTATAAAATTTGTACTTACTCCTAATGCACAATGAGATATGGTATGAAATATGGGTATGGAATATTGTGAAATTAGGTAGGTATAATTTTCATAAACTCGCTCGAATAGTAAAATTAGTTGCATCCATTGCTTCATAGTAGCATTCAGTAGTGGTCCATTCAACAGCAGAACCGGTTTACATCTATTATACAAGCCCTTCCCTTCATCATTTTTCTAACTTACTCTAAGCTGGTGTGATTGTTTGGAAAATTGAGTAATTCGCTGAAATATTCTAATTTTACAGTGACACTAAAACTCAAAATCTTTAAGATAGTAAAATGTAAGTAGCTACTAGCTACGTTTCTAAATATCTAAAGAAGCCTTAATCCAATGTTCTCGATGTTTTTGTGAGTGTGAAATCAAATCTTGACGAAACAACCAAGTGGACCTTGGCAGACGAGCGTCTTGACTAATGGCTCTTGCACTTTGCCATGGTATATTAGTCACTTAGTAGATATAAGAATAAATACTTAGTAAACAGTAGATTGTTCTTGCAACGGCAATCTATTGCGAAAAACTCTGAGTGTTTCTGCCAAATCACTTTTCATCAGACGTGATGAGACTACCTACAACCCACAATAGAGAAAACATACTTTTTATTTTCGACCTTTAGTGTTAGTTGGTACGTGGCAGTTATAGAAACAAACAAATTCAGACATTATATTATAATTAATCCTACTTTTTATTAGAATGATATGATGATGTTCATCACATTTACCAAGTAGCATCCATTTTTTTGTCACACGCAACAATAGTTCGCCAATCACAATTGAGATGCATATGACGGGAGCGACTTACATGTGCCACATATCACATACCTGACTAGCACTTCTGCTTCTCTCTTTTGCTATTTTTTGGCGGAAATATCCATCTCATAAGATCATAACAAGTTTTGAGCTAGACTTTAAACACTATAGTATTGCTGTAGTTAATTTTGATTGGGAAAGTCAGACGTTGCACATGTAGACAACATAGATTATACTATGCATATTACATATGAGTTTGCAATCACCACCAACGAGAAACACTTTCTAAATGCATCAACTTCGAGATGTGTATAATTATTAAGCAAAGTTATGACAATATTTCAAAACAGAACCTGCTATAAAGATCACCAGTCATGTTACCTACCACAAATTTTATTCTGTGTTTAAATTGAATTAAATCATTACCATTATGAAGTTACGCGTGATAAATTTTAGTTAATCGCTTCTAAACATATAAGATAACAATAGATACGTAATTACGTACTGCGACTTACGTGAATAAATAATTTTATTGAGAATATTCAATTAGCTACAAGACGAATACGATACGAAGTCTAAATAATTTATTAAGTGGGAGCCTAATTTAAATATTCATAAAAATTAATATTTATGAGCAGCTTAACACATAGTGTGCATGAAGTTATCAATAGTAGATAAGTACCTTAATGCGTGTAAAAGATTAGGTTGAACGTTATTTAAATCACGTTAAGTTTAAATCCATAAATATTTTCAATAAATTTGCGCGACACTGTTCAAAAATAAATAGCTACCAACTTGAAAACAAGAAGCCACTGCAAACAAACAAATCAACAAACGAAGTCGTCTAGAAACTCGTAATTCTATTTACTTCTGTGTTGCATCCTGTTATTTTACATCATTGCACCTTAGGCAATTCTATCTGAACTACACCGATAATAATGTACTTACCCAATAACGTAATGTCTATCTATAAACGTGTAGTTAAAGTCTAGCTCTAAGACTTTCGCAAGCATACATTTACTTAAACGCTGATTGCGAATGCTTTTTCATCCGTCCGTCCATTTCTTTAATAATAACTTTATTCTTTCTTAAGTTAATCACAACTTAGTTTGTTTCGTAGCGCGTTTTAACGAAGGTTTATTTAATGAGGAAACAAAAAATCCAGTTGTAAAAATTAATTACCGTAAAAGGTATGTATTTAAATATGTTAAAAATTCATTTTTTTAGACATTCAATTGTTACTTTTTCTTCTTTATTCTTATTAACAGTTCAAGTGCTTAAAATTCCATAAATAAAAGTAGATACCTACTGTTACTATTGCTGTTAACGAAGGTAATTAGTTAAGTACCAGACAAAAAGTTTAAATCTCTTCAAAAATAATAAATTTAGCAAATACTAGAACTAATCTAGTATAATACTTTCAAAAGCTGACAGGCATATTACTCACTTTCATCATTAGCAAAGAGACATCCACTGCTGGACAAAGGCCTCTGCCAATAACCTAAGCAGGGTCCGGTCATGTGCCATTCGCATCCAAAGATTTCCGGCGGCCTTCACCAGATCGCTGGCCCACCATTATATTCATTACTTACTTTACAAAAAGATAATTTACTTTAAGTTTTTTACGTTCCGTTTCGTAATCCATATTCGGAATGTCCATGAAGGTTTCCAGAAGGTTCACAGAGCTATGTTGCAAATGGCCATGGCTTATTTTGTCACACTAGTTAGGTACCTACTTACGGAATTTTTGAAATTAAATTTCAACAATTTTTTAAACCCTAACATTCATAAAGTTTTCATAGTGTGATGATGAAAATCAATACGCTTCTTCTGTCAGAAAAACAAACAGAAAAATGGCGCTTGGAAATCCTAACAAGACGATTACCTTAACTATTAAAGGGATAAGAATTCAGAATAAATTAATACTACTTACAGTAAATAATAATGTACCTAAGTATGTAATATCTATAAAATCTGTTGTATTGACAATTGGCATACCTACCTACCCTGTTTAACAAATTGCAAAACAGAGGCTTGAGCAAGGTCAGGGCATGTGGAAACCCGATAATTGTTTGTGCAAGTACATAATAAGCTGAGTGTGTGACACTTTCCGATGAATGAGCACAATGAGTATAAAACGTTGCTTGATTTCTTATGTGGTTACGAATTTGCTAAGAAGTGCTAATTTAACGTTGAATAATCGTATAAATACTAGTATTAATTTTTTTTGCATAGCGTATAGGTCCCCTAAGAATTGTTTAAACATACAAAGTAAAACAAACAAGAAGGGCATTTTAAGCTAAATGTGTATTTTTAACAAACGATGAATGTTAAAGAATATCTGAACGTAGTTACTAGATAGGTATTCGGTGGGTACTACTTAAATAGTGTTGTTAATAACGAATGAATGTTCTTTATAGGCATCTAACTACCTACAAATGTCCACCTCAAACTCATGACACTGATATCAAATATCATAAATTATTACAAACTTAACAAACACCGTCAAATAATTTTATAAATAAAATCCTCAATCATTAGAAATGATCATTGACACTATTGTTTTAATTTCACTTTCTCCGTTGCCAAGGCGAGCTTACGAATATTGCAAAGGCATCCGGCAGATGCTTCCTGTAGGATAGGATCTTTTGATCCAATAGTTTCCAGAAGAAACTGTACCACTCCAGCCTGTAAAAAATAAACATAAATAATAGAGATAATATATTGGACCAAAAGGGTACTTTATCGACGGCCTTTCGCGGTTTCTCGAAACTCTGTCGCTTTCTTACGCATTGCAACATCAGCCGTTAGAGCGAGATACATTGTAAATGCGAATGCATCGTTTAGTATCCACGATACGCTTGTTTTAATCTAATGAAGAAAAAGGTGAAAGGCCGTGGGTCAATGTGTCTTGACCATTAAAAGATTACTAAATGATTATGACTAATTTACTGATTTACTGTCGTTTAAGGTATAAGATCGGGTACCACTAAATTACCATCTACATCTACCATTTATGATCACTTTTGTTGAAGAGTCATTATTGATTAGGTATTTTTGGTAATTGCATAGACTTAGAATTTTTCCGCTGCGCAGAAAGACAAACAAAGCGTGTAAGTGAGAGCCTCATTCAAGTTCAAACTGCTCGAATCAAAAAGAGACAGCGAATACAGGTCATAGCGTCCAAAAGAAATTTGACAGTTATCAATTTCATAAATATTTTTGTAACGGCTATGAGTCGACTGTGTGGATGTTGTCTTGTTGATCTGTACTCACCGCATGCATGGTGACGCAGTTGATAGAATAGAAGGAGAGGTGGTAGAGGGCGAGCGCGGTTGCGCGGTGCACGTTGGGGTCACGGGAGGTCATGTAGTTGACGAGAGGCGTGATGGCGCCCCGCTTGCCAAACTCCTGACGGTTCTGCGCCCAGTCGCAGCAGTACGCTATAGCGACGCCAAGATTCGCTCGAAGATGGTCGTCGGTTGTACTCACTAGAAAACATCATGAAGCAATTAAACCATGTGATATTGTGTGTATTTAAAGCATTTAACCATGGACTAGATTTTGCTAGATTAGAGATGATTAAAACCAAAACTCCAATCTCGACTAGATTACCTAATAACTAAGCTGTTTGTAGTCTTACATAATACAGTTCTTTGTACCTATAGATCTACAAAATAATTAGTCAAGCATAATTGCATACCTAAATAAAAATACTAACATTAAAATGAAGAACAAAGAAGAATACAATACAAAGAGCATACCTAATTATGCCCTATTATGCCGATGTATTTACTTTAAGTCCAGATTTGTTACTCAACCACATGAACGACTCATATCAATTTAAATTATTTGTATGTTGATAAAAATAATTTTTGTGCCTTTTTTATTCGCACTCAGGCAGTAGGAAGGACTAAGAAGTCAACTCCAAGATTTTTAATTTTCTCTTGACGCAGACAAAGTCGTGGACAAAATCGTGCTTAGGTACTACACTTGTGTGTTATACTTACTCGCTAAATGATATATTATACTTAATTCAAAAGATAAAATCTTTATGTTAATTACAGATCTGTCTAGGTAGACCGTTAAAAGTTATAATAAGATCAAAGAGGAAGGTCAAAACAACTTTATTTTAAGGTATTAAAATGATTTTTTTTGTTGAAATAAGTTATTTTTTAGGTCTTAAATTTATTATTGCTCACATCAAAGTTTATAATTAGCCAGTATCAGTGCTTATATTACATAGGTATTATTTTAATGAAGAATTTTGTATCACATTGAAGTCGTGCCTTATCTAGCCTAGGTTTATTTCAGCAGGGTTTTGATATACAAAACACCTTCAACACAAAACTTCTCCGTTTGTTTTAAAGGAAACTGTAGGTTTTAAGGTATGTTTAGTAAATAAACATTTAAGTTTTTCACGTTATTTGCCTACGTATGTAAAATGTATAATTAATAAGGAAACGGTTAATATCCAAATCAATTAATTTCAAGAACAAAGATTTTTCCTTAGATCACTTTATAATTCAATAAAAATAAATAAATTATTATAATTCTCTACCTTATTTGGATTATTAAAAGTTATACCTACACAATCTGTACATTTATCTACCCTGGCTTTCGCTATTTATAAAACGTACGTCGCACAATCAACGCATGTTCGCTTCGTAGATAATATTTTAAGTTTCCATGTATACAGATTTGACTCACCAAGTTTCGATAGCTTAGCAACGACGCCATGGTCGGATATAACAGCTAGATTCTCATGATCCCTCGCAATGGTGGCAATCGCTGCACACACCGCGGACAGAACGTTGTGAACGTCGGAGTCCAACAAATCCACAGTCAGGTCCAGAGCTCCCACAAACGACCTCACCATTTCCCCAGAATCAGCAGCGTTTTGAACACAAGGGCTCAGGGCTAAAGCAGCGTTTGTTTGCACCTTTTTCGAGTCATTCTTCAGTAAGGACCAAATAAGCCTTACTCCATCTAGTTCGTCAATTTCTGACATGCAGTTTGGCTCTTTTGCGCATTCCATTAACACCAATGGTACGTTTTCGAGTAAAGGCTTGTGTGTATTATTTAGGTGATGTACTGAAATAAAAAGATACAAAGATTTATTCAATCCGTCAGTCAACACCAGCCGTGAAGACAAGGTAGAATATATATTTTTTGTACAGGCGTACTTAGCATTGGAATGCCCCCCGCGCTTCTGATTTTATCTCGGTTGGGAGGATACTTGGCACATTCAGCTAAAGCGCCAGCCACATTCGTTAAAACACCATCGTTCTCATCATCAAGCAATTTCACTAATATCGGAACAGCGCCCAAATTGTCTAGTCTCTTCACACTGGCATCACTATTTGCGCACTTCCATAGAGCACCAGTCACAGCGGCCATCAGAGGTTTGTTCGCTCGATTAGTTGAATCTTGCGCTGCTTCAACTAACAGTTCTAGACCTCCTGCTTCGCGAATCATATCTCGAGTTATTGAGTCACTTGCACATTTGTATATTGCCAAACTGCAATATGTCTACAAAAAAGCAAAATTTTAATGATTATTTTCAAGAAACACACTTGCTTGACACCTTTAACTAAAATGAGACAGAGTTTATTATCATCAAGGGACAAACCTTCAAATCTTTATCTTCATTAGCCAAATGTTTGATTAGATCATCAACCATTTTTTCTGTCTGAATAGCTAGTTGAAATGATGTCTCGTTCGCACACATTTGAAGCAATCCTACCGCTGGTACAGCAACATCCAAGTGTATGGTCTTCAACATTCTAGCTATTAAAGGGATCATGCCATATTTTCTCATTGCTTCTCGATTTCGTTGCGAAGAAGACATGGACCAAAGCGCTTTAGCACCAGCTCGAGCAATATCCAAAAACTGTAATTCATCTTGATGGAGTTCTTCACGAGGTGAGACTAAAAATCTAAAATCAGTAAAATGTTTTATTTCCTACAAATATAATATTTATAAAATAACAGTAATAATGTTTACCGTTCTTTGATATCCAACAAATCAATTAACTTCGGGATTCCACCAAATTTTCTGCAAAATTTACGACTCTTACGAATTCGACCTAAATTGGCAATGGTTTCAGCTGCTAGTATTTGAACATCTCTAGCCGGATCTGACAATAATCCGACTAGGAGTGGGATTGCTCCCAAATCTGTTACTTTTTTCCTAATTTCAATATTCGGTGTAATATCTTTGAGGACAGCCAGACCACCCAAGATGCAGCACAAATCTCTGGTTTCTAGTAGGTTTACCAACAGTTCTAGGCCTCCGATTTCTTGTATGGCTCTTTGATTAACTTCAATGGTGAGATCGTGATCCTTTAAACAGGACAGGGCTACCATGGTTGCAGTCTGGTTACCGGCTTTCATGTACTTCACGAGTTTTTGTATATGCCAGTACTCTGGTGGTATTTCTGTTGACTTTATGAGATCTGCCCAGTTATCTTCAGATGAGGAGGTGGATGATGCTGACGAAGCTGATGTGTCAGATCCTTCAGTGACCATAACAATTCTGGGCAAGCCCACAGTGTCCTGTCCTCCGTCGACACTAAACGTAGAGATATTGTCTCCTTCTGCCATGATTTACTGATAAAATATAAAACTGGATAAAACACGATTTCTTTTATACAATAGACTTTTGTCGAAATCGAAGTGCAACAAAATTAATAAAAAATTGATTTCAAGTTCTGACTAGCAATAGGTACAAAGTGTATTCAGTTCGTTCGCTAATCAAAATATCTAATCAATATGGTTGCTAGGGAACCACTGATCTAGAGAATAGATAATATTAAAAGAGTATTTAATCAGAACTATTTAAGATGCAAGTCATTTTTATGACGACACGCGACGGAATATTGACCAAGTTTTGTTAATCCAAAAATAGTTCACTTTAGGCAATTTATTTTTCATTGTTTTAGTTCCGAAAGAGTGTGCGAGATGTATTGAAGCCAGAACACAATGACCATTTTCTTCTACGATGGCTCAGAGGTAATGCATTTTTTTTTCCTTAATGTTACCTAGGTACTTACCTATTATAATTCCGAAAAGATAAAAAAAATATTAACATCTTTTGAAGCATTTGCTGTGCTAATCTGCTCGTTTGGAAATAACGTTGTTTAAAGTAGGTACATACCTCCCTACGTTTTTAGTTTTTTTTTACCTAAAAAACTCATAGATATCTTAAGTATATGTACTACAACTTAAATATATTTTATTTTTTCCAGCGCGACAATGGGATCCGGAGGCAGCCGAAAAAATGTTAAGAGCCGTAAGTGAAAGTGAAACTAATTAGTTAATTAATTAATGAAAATAAGAATGCTCTTCACAAATAAGTATGTACGTCATACAAAATGTGAAAGGAACACCTACGCATACGATTAAATTGGATTACTTAAGTATCTTTATTATTTACTCATTTTTATAAAGAAAAATTCAATTTTATGCTTAAATTATCAACATACCAAGTCAAGCAAGACAGTCGATTGAATCTTGGGTTAACAGCACGAATGGAAAATTTTATGAAAGTTTGTTTCCGAAGTGCAGTTAAGCAATCGGACCCGATGGTTACCTACTGGTTATAGTTATTAATAGTAGTTCGATTCACTTGAAGGCCTTTATCAGCCCATTCTCTTTTACTTTCTCTCACATTGGACTACGGTAAGGTAACTAAATAAGGTACCATCTGATTTATGGGAACCGAAAGTATGAATATTGCAAAGTTGTTGCTCCTTGCAGGATAATTTAGTCACGTTATAATGATTAAGTATGTATAAATTATCAATTTTTTCGAGACAACCTTTTGGAAGTAGAAATTAGATAAGAGTGAAAAACTATCTATAGGTTGGCTACTTAACCTACCTTCTTAAATTTATGCTCCACAGTCAATGGCATGGCGTGAAAAATGGGGAATAGACACAACTTTGGATTCATGGCAGGCACCTGAGGTGTTGGAGAAGCACTTCCCTAGCGGCACTACCGGTTTCGATAAGGAGGGCTCACCAGGTAACGTAAAAGGACATTTTGATGCGCTGTTATAAACTTAAAACACAACTAAGTAACTACGAACATTTTATATAAGTAGATATAATAATTATATGAACAAAAGTGAGTTATGACGTGTGATATCTGCTTAATTGTACCTAAATCATCTTGTTTCTAGAAAGATTATGTGACGTCATAATTAATTTTGTTCGAAAATGTGTGGTAACTCTCTAAATGCATTCACATCTGTGTGCAGTAATTGTTTAATATTATAATAAATAAAATGGGTTGCACTCTGTCGTGGATTGCCGTGAAATTAGTTAAATAGGTACATATAGGATAGGCACAGATTATTATATTTTAGCACATTATTTCATTTTTCCAGTGATCATCGTGCCATTCGTGGGTCTGGACGTATGGGGTCTACTTCACTCGGTCACAAGAACAGACGTCATCAAAATGATCTTGAGACATTTGGAAGGCTACCTTGCCACCGCCAGGAAGCAGGCTGAAACGCACGGACCAAATGCGTTAAAGGTATTGAATGTTACTAGTAAATGTATTGTAATAATCGAAATTATGACGCTAGAGTGCAGCGTCACTTGTCTACTTTCTCCCATCACCTCAATTGCGATGCAAATCGCGATAATGGAATGTTTCTTTTACGTTATGGCGTGCCAGTGATGTGTGCTAGTTAGAGCTGTCCGCAGCGAATTATATTTGCAACTTATTTACAAAAATTGCGCGAAATTCTATCCGATTTGCGAAAAAAATTCGCGCTTAAAAAATTTGCAGTGCAGGCACGCCTTAACTT
>DWBW01000112.1:0-12955 GCA_018231125.1 Spialia spio | reverse complement strand
GCCCATATGTTATTCTGATATGTAACCTATATTATTGTAAAGTTTCATTAAAATCAATTCAGTAGTTTTTGCGTGATGGAGGAACAAACATACATCCTCACTCACTCACTCACTCACAAACTTTCGCATTTATAATATTAGTAGGATGCAACATTAATTTTTAGATACCAGAATTAGGTTCATAAAATGCTGTTTTTTCCAGTATGTGAGTATGTGAAAATCGTACAGGGCCATAATGATTCGCATAAACGGCCTCGCACGTCCTGAATACATTATACCCGGTTTAAATTTTAATAAACACCGTCGAATGGGCGAGGTCCAAAATGATCCGTGCCCTCAATGGCTTTGCCACACGCTACTTCCCAGAATATTAAGAATATTGAAAGGCTTCAGCCCGCTCTGGTGGATATTCCTTTTATACGCATTGTTGCCGTGACCTGTCTTACACAGAATGGATGCGGAGAGCTAAAAGGCAAAAAAGAGTCCTTTCGAAGATTTCTTTTGTCATTTGCTACACAAAAAGAATAACAGTTAAAACTCAAAACCTCATTTGATTCAATACCGTTTGCGTGTTGCCAAATCATGATAATCATCTTTTGAATAACTGAAACTGAAATTGCAAACGCTTATTAGAATTTTTTAAATACAAAATTGTTAAAAGAAGCATTCATATTTTAGGTAAGAGCAATAAAAGACTGAAAACTACTGAAAAGTGAAGAAGTTCCTCCTGTCAATGACTGGCTGATTGATTGTGTAATTTGCCCAATAACGTGTGATATTACCATGCTTATTACGAAAAGAGCGTTCCGTGTATATCTTTTGATCCATTAAGCAATAGAGATTACCTACTAGTGACATTCACCAGTTTCTATCTGACTGATAAGAACTCAATTATAAACCGTCATAATTAATCTTACGACCGTGCGACCAGGAAAGCATTTATGGACCAATGGCGTATCTATTCACTTACATTAAGCATCCCGCATACAATGCAATGCAAATAATGTAATACAATACAATTGTGGTCACGCTTAGTAAAATACCCAGCAGGTACCAGATAGATCTCGTATTAATTGCAAACATACAGAAGATAAGAAACAAAGTACCTAGCAAGATATTTTACCACCTAATCTTAAAAAAATGGTCATTATACTAGACAAAATAAATATACGACACTAATTACACGTATCAAATGACATCCGTATGATAACAAGTCTAACAACTACCAATTTTATAGCAAATGTTTTCAAAACGACGGTCGTAAGTGTCACATACACAACACAAGATGCTTTTGCACAATGTAACCACAATGAACGTATAATATTATTGTGTGGACTGATTCATCTTAAAAAAAGTTAAGGAGTTACTTCTCTTCTGCTCCATTTTGGATAACTAATTTATTTTGTGAGAAGTTAGCAAGTGACTCACAAAAATTGTTACTTGTCAATTTGTAAACACATACACATAAAAAACACATACAATTGACACAATTGTAGGTAGGTACAAAGTCAGAACTATGCTTGATACAGCCGTCCTAGTAAAAGAAGATTTCTATTGGATTCCTATCGTTCATAGCATAGATACTAAATACCAACCCACAGTAAAAATATTAGCAAGCATACCTACTTATAAAAACAAATTCAAACATGATCACCCGAATATAGAGTTACCACCACAGGACGGTCATTTCGAAATAAATACGCGCCTTCCGCTTCCGGGCACAATACATGATCATATAACTACAACATTACTATCGAGCAATATATCATATAACGGACACATTATTCTCCCCGTCAACCTTAAAAATCGTGATCGGAATACAAATCAGCTGATGGAGACACTCCCTCTATTCACTAATAGGAAAAACGAGCGAAATTCAACATCAAAAAATAATTATCTTCATTAAATCCATACACATAACGCATATAAATGATCATGAATAATTGATCATTGAGACTCCTCTTTTTCGAAGTCACTAATAGTGGTATTCTTTATGACTTAATTAGCAGGGAGCTATCTGAAATTTGAGAGCGTGAAGAAAAGTATTAGATGATAAACCCTCGCCATTCCTTCGAACTTCATTTGTAATCAAATCAAATATGACTACAGAGAATACTGTAGCAATAGTGACTATTTCATTACTTTGTTAGATACTATCCAATTATTTTGACACAAGATACAAATAAAGATTTTTTTTTGTAACTCTCATTCGTCTAGACTAGACGTACGTTAAATAATAAGCTGAACATCTCCCCAAGATTCGAGGGTCGTGGGTCCGATGAACCGTCTCGCCATCACCCCTCCCGCCGACGTCCCAGTCGGTTCTCAAGCGGTTTGGTTGTAAAATGCACCTTCAAAATGGGGCTTCATGATTACGAATATAATTTGGGAACTCGCTTGGGAATGGATTTGTTGCTATTAGGCGCGTTGGGTGTGAATCCAAATGATTGTACCATAATTATCTAGGGCAGTTGTTGATAGCCTTTTGGGAGGCAAGCTGTACTGTTTTCCATTTCAATAAGAGGTACCCAATGTACATCTACATAAGTGTACCTGCAGTGTCATTTTGATTTTGGTCTTCCAATAATGTTACAGATTGTATAGTTACAAGTGCATTGCATTCTTGCATTATGATGAGCATTTCAACAGCTTTTTTCAAAAATTAAACAGCCTAAAGCTAATAAGAAGCTGCAACTGCAAATGACAGCTGTTTCTTTTCGTGTACATGCATATTATTCCTACTTGTGTAAAGTACGACAAAATCTGGGACTGAAAATAAAAGCAGGCATTAAATGTCTGTGAAGGCTCCTGGTGGATTGCAGTGTTCCATTTGAAAAGGAACGAGAGCCAGAGTCATTACCTTGGGAAGGCGTGCGATTTTAAGTTCTGGGAACGGCAAACTATTAACCCAAAAGAGAAGCTTCTTTATACATACTATTAAATGTATATAGGTGTACTGAACATAATGCAATATTGGAAAACCGGTAATCCTCTTCGTGGATCCACAGACAATGGGATGGGATATGACAATACAATTTTCCCGTCTTTAATCCAATCAGCTACCGCGAAGTACATGATGTTAGCAGATCAAATCAAACTTACATATATAACCGTAATAACTAAAATTACATAACCGAAATCGTATTAGAAACATTGGGTGAAGTTAAGATAGTTTTATTGCTGAGTATTCTACATAATAAGTATTTAATTACTTAATTCGTATGTCGAAAATATACATCACCCGGGGCAATTGAAGTGGTTCATTGCCTTTATAACTCGCAAGTTCCTATGCTGCGAGACGACCGTCTTAGTCATATCAGGTTGTGAACTTCGCAATTTCTGCTGACTACTAACAATTCACCTTAGTAGGTATGTATGTACCTAATATATCCAAAATTATTCCCGCTTCTTTATTTTGTGCAATTCCACACAAATAATGTTCTATAGATACCGGCTTTTTATCATAACGTATCTAAATTCTTCATATTTACGCCTATGGAAAGCACGTCGCCTCGTAGTTCTCTGTGACCTTGAAAAAACCTGTTCGTTCTATCACCGTCCACGTAAGAGGAAGGCCTTTAACGACCTCTTGTAGAATTCGTTACGAACACCGGACCCGTTGTATTCCATTCATGATTGTTAATTTTGTTAGTCCAATATTGTGAAATGAAAGTAAATCTTACCGATAACGTATCTTTTAATATTATTCCTGATTCTCGCTGCTTTATTATCAGGATCAGGAATCAGTCACCTTCAGAACGAACAGTCACAGTGGTGTCATGACGCTTATAATTGCCGGTTTGGGGGCCTAAAGTTCTGCTGTGGCCTCATCAATAACCTTTGCAATAAATAGTGTATTTACCATAAATAATAAAAATATTTTTTCTCGATTATTTAACATTCATAAAAGTAAATCCCAGTCAATAATTTTCTGAATTTATTCAAATTGAAAAATCCGTCATTGGAACGATTTGAACTGAGGCCGCTACGCCATTAGGAAAATTATGATTGCGGTTGCAGTCGTCTTTTTTTTTTCACAATTCCTTCATGATTTTGAAGATACCTAACTACAATATTAACTAAACGTTTTTTCGTTTCGTTTTTTCTGTCCGCTTTTTTCTCTCGGTCTACCCCCTGCTAGTCGGGCACCCAAAGCCGATGAGCTGATTTTTATTATAATTTTGTAATGACGTTAAGTGAATTTGACAAATGATTAAAAATCGGCGTCATACTGCAAAGTCGAGGCATGTATCTGATCTGATATCATAAACTTTTTATACTTCTTGTTAACTTGAAGGAAACATGAGGCTACGAGTTAAAAAAGGCGATCTTTAGTGATGGAGAAATGTGAAACTTTATCTGTCAATTATCGGCATTAGTGTTGTGCTGTTGTCGTGACGGTGTATCGATTGTCGCGGCGTGTTGCGCGACCGTCGGCCCGGCGACGTCCTTGGCCCAACCACGCCGTCTCGCGCCTCCCCCACCCGCGTTGACGTCACACCACCCCAGTTGACATGCGGATCTGCCCGCCCGTGACGTCACTGTTTAACGCTTTAACGGTGCTTTGAAGATACAATAAGTAGCGCAGACGGACTTCAATTACTTAATATTTAGTTGATTAAGACTTTTGCGGTTGTCGGTAAGATGTCAAATAAAATTGGAATTTAGTTGTTGGAATTTAGCATTTAGCTCAGAATAACTAAACGAATGTGTTCAATCATCGCTTAGCCGATAAGATTTTACGGTTGAGTTTATAAAGTTATAAACCCGTAGGAATATTTTAATATTCCATTACAACGACACCTCAGCTACCTGGTTCAATAAGAGCTTCCATTGAAATCGGTACAACCGCACAGAACGAGTCCAGTGACTTTACAAAATTTTATGCGATCATGAGTACTCATTAGTCATTAACTTTAGCCATTTATTTCATGGTAAATAAATAACCCTAGCCTAGGCGTCTTGCCTTCTCTACGCCCTCAGCTCAATGTTTACTTAGACGGCTTCATTACGTTTTGCAGGCGTGTTTGTATCTGCACAATGAAATGGCGCTGAATGAACCGGATGTGGAGCGGTGCGACGACCGCTGACAGAGAACTACTCGATCCCATAGGAGTTACCATTAAACAGGGAAAAAGTTGAAAACAAAACGAAAAAAATTACATCGCTTTCTCTGTAACTGATTTACTATATAGGTACATATCTTTGTGGTTTTACTTGTTCCATTTCGAGCAACCTGTGTGGCATTATTTTAATTATTCATCATTGCAAAACGTTTCCTGGCTAGACATGAATATAAATAATGAATGACACAGTCAAGACGATATTTTTGTACTTTGAGTATTTTACATTGATGCCACAAACAACCTAGCTTTTCAATTAATTTCCTTTATAGTCTGTAAACAATAGGAAACAAGCGGGTAACATGACTCCCCGCTATCGGTTGGACAGCAAACACGTTAGGTGGAGATGTTGCGATAGGGTCGTTGTCACTTGCTCAGTGCGTCAATGTCGCCGGCCGAAGGGACCAACGCATTGTTCTCGACGGGGGGCACTAACCCATGTGCGATTAGATATGGCGGACGACGCCAGGATACGTTGGGTAAACATTGCACCGCAGCCGCTACGCAGCACGAGAGGAAGGTTACGCAAGCACGCAAGTGATGGATACTGTTGGCAATCGGATACGGGTGGCAATCTAACGTAAATAGTACCTACATACATACGCACTTCCGCACCCAGAGATATTTTGATCGAGACTTGGTTAATTTTAATTTTTATGCCTATGAGCAGTTCAGTAATGAGTATGTAAATTTTTCAAGTAACATTCCCCTACTGACTAAGAATTACTTTTCGATTTCAACATGCATATTTGTTTAACCGAATTTTTAGCAGTTTTCTAGGTTGATAACACAAACATTAAAAATAAAAATGTTCCATTCGTTGACACGTGGCAGTATAGAATTCCTGGCACAAAACCAATGTTTTATGTAAAAATATACTCGAATCTGTTTAAAATGTAAAATAAAATATATAAACTGAATATAGCGAGAATGGCCGACTAGGCATATCGGCTGGCAAAGATGATTTCCCGGTATTGTTATAGGCGAAATTCCCGTGCCATTTAGGAAGTGCTATATCAGGTACCATTGTTTGTGATCATGTAACACATTGTTCCAACGCTTTGAAAAGCAAACATAGACTGTTTGTTGGCAGATAAGCAGGCCAAATACAAGGGGAACAACCGCTTCCTCCATTTTATGGTAATTTCGAAATGAGGTGTTATTTGCAAAGTCAGGCGACTCAGCTTTTATCTAAAATACTTTCAAGTTGCTCAATCACAAGATTCCATATAAAAACCCCGGATATTTCGCAACTGCATGCTTAGTATTTCTAAAACGTTTAGCCTTGATTTTTATTTGTGGAATAACTACGTAGATAAAAAAGTAAGAAAATAATTCAATTTTCTTGTGCATAAGTAGGTAAAGCTTTGCAGTAGCGGTCATGGTTACGAGTTACGACACTAATTCGCTACATCAGGCATCTTCACTGCATCAAGAGTTGGCATGTGGCCAACAAAAAACCTAAACACGTGTCACTTTATCAAATTTTGTTACTCAATACATTCCCTGAGTCGGTATGGATGAAATAACTGGGTTTTTGGTGATAAATATTTTCAGGGCTTATCCCTCGAAGTTAAAGGAAGTTGGTTAAAGCAAAAATTAGAGAAATATACGGATTTCCCTATGCATCACAAGTAATAAATAACTGTTTTGGATGGAAGTGTCGTTTGAGAAATACTTAGCTTCAGAAGATTATCTTTCTATCCTGCATCTAGAATGCAACGGCAATAGTGGTGTAGTAAAAATCCTACCTGAAACATATCCGTGTCCGGATCTTCTGTGTATTCTACTATAACAGCCTGGCTTCTGCTAAGTGTGTACGAGATGGAGTGCTGGCTCGCGTCGAGGATCGCTTTGCTGCTGTGCGGCGTCTTGACCACGTAGTGCTTGGACCGTCGCACGCCGTTAGCTTGTGGTCGCCTGTATAACACAAACTTGCTCCGGCGTCTCCCGCGCTCACCCGCTGGAAGATATCCATTATATCTGAAACAATTGGGAGCGATTAACGATTTGCAAATTTGTACTTAGTGACGTGATAACTTCTGCTGTGATAGAGACAGACGTTAGGGAAATATGATGCTCCTATCTTAGCACCAAAATAATATCTTCTCATGCATCAGCTTTTAGATATATTCTTTTGTGTCAACTAACTGACTTGTCATCAAAATAGAGCAATTAACTTTTGTAACGATTACTGTAACCATTGTCTTAACTCTGACAATCAATATTTCATAACATTTAGTGACATGGTCGATATGCAAAACGTCTTCAGTTCTCCACCTATCAATACTCGTGACGCTAAAATCGCTGGAATCCGTACAAATGTCGAAAACCAATTATTGGAATGGGCGTTCAATTTGCGATTCTGCTTTACGGAAATAGAATCATCTCGGGCTAACGTTCTGATTGACTTCTATTCAATAGCTTACTCAAAGTAAATTTTGACATCACTTTTTATATGGCAATATTATGACCCTCGTCCATGTTTTAATAGATTTACAGCATCATGAGGTCATCCTGTTGCAGACTACAGGGCAATTCAGTTCAGGCAAGCCACTTTATGAACTCCTTTCTAAGCGTCGACTACACAGGTCCCTCATTATTATCCTTCGATTATATCATAAGTCTAAGGAAATCCCAGGCCGTAGATTTCGGAAGAGCATTAGAGGTCAGTAACATGAAACACAATGCGTATAGTTTACGTCGTTCCCAGTGGTATTAATTCGCCTTACATCCAACCACAACAGTAAGAACACAGCAAGAAATTGGACAATGTCGTGTTGATGGCACCGCGGCATGGGAAACCGCACGAGTGCAGCCTTTGTATGTTATTGTATAACCGACGTAACTCCGTTAACGTAATAATATGTGCTTGCGCTGTGTTTTTGTGGCTCCACGCTGTGTAAGCCACATGGGTTAACAAAGCATAACAATCACGTACGCGGTTTTTCATAAACTGATAAATCACACGCCAATGTAAACGTTTACATTTGAATATTTGATCGTATAAAAACGCAATGATTCTTGCAAACAAAAAACGTTTCATGTTTGGAATAATTTAATTATAAAGAATTTCCATAAGGATTTGAAGCTTCTTTACGCTTTTTGACCTTTTCTATCCAACAAGGGATAGATCCTAAAAAGCTCGAACGCCAAGAAACCAGTGAAAATAAGGAGGATTGAAAAGCCACATTCAAAGGAATGGGACCAATCAATAGTTACACATATAATTTGTAACTTTCTATGTCCACAGTTGTGATTAATCTGATAGGTCTGTATTAACCATAGCAGGTTTCCACAAATGATTACTAATAAATACCCGGGTGGAAAATCCAAAGTTGTCACAGAAATAAAAAGATAATAGCCATGTCACTGATCCTCCGTTCAATGTAAGAACCGCTAAGTGACCTAGAGCGCTATTTGTAAAGCCGTTAGGCATCGCTTGAAACTCTTTCATGCATGACATATTCGCGTTCCAAATTTTAATTAGAAAATCGCAAAAGGGCTACAGTTTTCTGTTTTTCGATTAAGGATAAATGCAGTTGTGTCCTAGTATGATGGTCTATAACACCCTTGATTCATTGTCTATATGGGTAAAAACCAGATCTCAACAGATACATTGATGATGATAAAGAAAATGGGTAAGAAATCTTAAAAATTACCTTTAAAATAGCTTTCAAATGGGCACAGTTAAACGGTAGATTACTGTAATAAATATAAAGGCATCGCTAAGCGCTATTTTCGAAGAGGGTTTACAATTTCACCGCCAAAGGCAAACTTATAATCCAGCCAGAGCTGTCTTACTCAATAACAGACCGGAGATCTAGTTTCATGAACACGTAGCAATGACTCCAATTACGGAAGTCCGTAGTGTGCGTCGTCGTGTGAGGCTCGATGTTATTACTCAACATCCAGATTGTGAGTATTGATTATAAGAACTAGCTTGATTCTGAAGTTCAATGGAATCATCTCCAAGCAGTCGAACTACACGCACCGATTTGCTTAAAAATTAAAGAACTTGTTATGAGCCTGTTGATGTTAAATTGTTAAGTCAAAATTGGGTAAACTTTTTATCTGCACACAATCTCAATTACCCTTGTGTTACGTTCGATGAATCCGTGCCGGCACGTAATATGTAATTTCACGGTTGGGTCATGAAATCAATCTCGCATTGAGTGGTACGAGTTAGTTGTTCGTTTGCGTGTAACGCACTTTGCTGAAATCGCCTTACTTATTCTATATTCATCTCAAATTATTACGGAAGTGTGTTTGTGCCATCCGAAAGACATAATTTGACGGCAAAGTTATGTAGGTACTAGGCACTAGGCAGGTACTTACTCTTTTTGCCACCTATAAGATGTGGGTGTTTATCTGTTTAGTCTATTAATAAAGTCACTGAATTTACGTAACATTCAGACGCTTAGTTACTTAATTTAATGTGTACCTACCCAATCCAAACACCTATACATTATGCACACTATACACTATTATTTAACTTACTATACCTACTTATAAAAGACATTATTCATACGTCGATCTTTGTTCAGATTATTATGCAAACATTTACCAGCATAAAATATCAAATATTATCTCAAATGACAGTGAATGTATGTGCATTACAAGAAAACAATATAATAATAATCTAAACGAATCCAGAGACCTTTAATATTAAAATTTAATTAAGTTTATGCTTACCTGTAAGTTTATAAAACTTTTTAATTACTTGATAAAAGACGTGTCTGAAATTCAATATGTAGTTCAAAAGTTTTCAAGAATAAGTTACACAACCAACTGTAGGTACACCATTTCTGCTTCGTCAAAGTTTTACCTTTTTAGCGCCAAATTCAAAAGTTCGTTTTGAATGAACTGTATGATGAAGTGGTTTTTCACCATGCCGATTGATTCAAAGGATTCCATAAGTAGCGGGGCGGAAAATCCCAGACCTAGAGTAGAGTACGTAACCTATTTTTAATCTATTTTGCGTATGCAAGAAACGCAAAAAATCGAAGCAACATAATAATATTGCTAAGATTAATTAGCCTCGTTATAATATGAACACATGTTTCGACATGTTCCTACTGTACAATCAGATATGTATATTATTATTAGTATTATATTATCTGTCTGTGATGTTATGTACATCGAACCAAATGTATTTATCTCTCATGCGACATGCGCTTTGTATTTGTATCTGTACCTGCGAAGATCACGTTCCTTGGATGCGATCCTACTATGGATACGAGATGACATTAGGGTGAATGCGAACAAAACGGAGTATGCGCTACGCATCATCCTAAGTCTCGTAACGCCACCACAATATAATTTTATTAGTCATATAAAAAAAACACGTGTAGTAATATTGTAATGTTCGCTAACGATAATTTGCAAATCCGGCACTACTTTATAGATTTTAAAATTTTAGTTACAATTTGCGCAACTACAACTGTTGCATGAGCAAAATAATCGTTACTACCACAAATTTTACTTTTTTTGTGATTACTTATACTATACACAACTATTATGTTCAATATTTGTCACTTCGAATTTCACATTGATGAAACAGAAATAATTTACTCCGTCGCAAGGTTCGTCTTGTGTGCGTTCACCCTTAATGTGAATATGACAGCCGACGGACGCAAATGGAAATGGTCGTACACGATGCGCTTTATATCCAAGGAAATATGTCATCCGATATAGAAGCGTAACATCGAGACGAGAGTGGCATGCTACATACAGATGACACTGCACGATATGTACCCATTTATTGACTGACAGGTAATTATTAGAATAAACTACGTGCTTTAAACTCGAAAATAAAAATTAGTTCTCATATTAAAGCAGCGAATTAGGCGATGTTACTTTGTTTCTTGATAATGACTAAGCTAAGCCCCAAACTCTTTACAAACGAACAAAACATTAACTTTTTGCAATAATTAGCAATTGTAACAATCACAAATAACGGGTTCGAATCCACAGTTACTGCAAACGGAACGTATAAGTCTATTTGTTTCTTGAAATATCTCGAAACCAGGGCAACCGGCCGATTGTGATTCATTAGCATCATCTACTAAAGTAGGTACGTACAACGTATAATAATACTGGCATTGCTAACGTCAATACAATAAATAAAAAGTTAAAAATTAAAAATTTAAATAGATGGTATTTGATGCTTATTTGGTAATAATTTATTGCAAGCAGTCGTGCTTGTAATAGCAACTGAAAGTCATTCATCAAAATCATTAATATGATTTGATATCAAATAAAGAGAAAAGAAATCCCCGTGAAATGTTGATACGAACAAAAGTTGTATGAGTCATGTAATTTTGAAATAACATGCTATGTGCGTTGTTTACATACGAAATATTAGGCTACTAACATTAGCAGTAAGATACGCAGTAGGAAGTTTGCTGTGTAAATAGAAACATAACTGAATAGAGTAAACACAGCTGAAAAATAATACAAATGTATCAATCTATAAAAATTACATACAATAAAAAAACATCTCACGAATTTCTTTTATGTTTAGCTAAAATTCGCAGCATAGGCAAACAGAATGGTATTGTTAAACACACAAATTAATTAACTTTACACTATACACATACGTATTCGTACAATATCGATGAGATAATGCATAATGCTCTTAATGCTCATAAAGCTCATTTAAATATCCATGACTAACATTCATTGACAACTGTTATTAATGTAATAAAAACAACAGTATCTAACAATAGGCAAATAATATTTGTTGCGATTTCACAAACTGTTTACAGTAACGTTAACAACTTATTTATGTATTCTACGTTTGTTTGCGAAGTGGTTAATGGCGTATGTTGTTTGTATGAAAACAGAAAGGATTGGCACGTGCCTTTACTTGTTAACATGTGGACTACTGACTATCTACTACGCACTAGCGAACGGCACTATGTGTCGAGAAGTGCACTTTACTTCTGTTTATCCTCGGGGTGAAAGGAATGAGAGTAGGGTGGTCAGGCGACTGGATAAAAGCGGACACTGTTAAGTTTCTTAGATTATTTACTCGAAAAATTGTAGAATTCGGACTTTTAGCGACATTCGAAAAGCAAATCAACACGTAGTCACCCATCAACTGTGGAACTTGTTCTCCAAGTTTCTGAGAGCATCACAGTAGAGATTCCCAGGAATTCCCGATTATCAGAAATCGAAATACGATGGAAGTAAGCGTATATCACCTAAGGGGGTATTGATCGATTTTACATTATAGAAAACTAGCCACCTAACCTAAATCAACGACACATATTATAATGATGAAATCATTATGAAATTAATTTACAAATGAACTGAAGCATCAACTGAGTCCCGGCGATCGACGACCGCGAATAGATTAGATGATTGAATGAAACGAGCTTCTTGAATGAGCAGAACACTCGTTTGAATCCGATAGAAATGAGTGTCTGTCTTGTTCGCTCGATAGCGACAAATCTTGCTATTCCTAGCTTATTAGCAACATTGACTCTTATCAGGCACCACTCATTCTACTATCTTACTGTATAAGTCATGGTGAATAGACTCTGGTTTCTTTTGAGTTTAGTTAGACGATTTTAATTGGATAACTGCTGTACCCTTTCATACGTAAACTGGCTTTATTGTGCGTACATCTCGTCTCAAACAAAAAAATACAACGCAAAAACAGCTGAATAGATCATGATCATAATTATGATTGATCCTCCTACGTGCATCATGAAGTCACTGACCTCAATTTGAAGTAAATGCCTTGTCCGTATCATGTTCTGCTCTTTGCACTTTATAAATAAGTACTAACTTGCATTTTTTTAAATTTTAACATATCTAAAGTA
>DWBW01000111.1:0-12958 GCA_018231125.1 Spialia spio | reverse complement strand
CTAACACTGCCATAAACAACATCATTGCCGGCAACGAGGTTCTAGATCAGAGATATTACGAAGCTGTTGACCAATCTCCTGAAGCATGTTTCTTTATGCCAGATCTTCCCTTGGGAGTTCCAGTTGTCTTACCCGGACAATGTGATCCGAATATCCCAGTTTTGCAGAACTTCAATATCTCCAGAGTAAGTTTAATCTCATCTGGGTTTGATTTTTATAAAAACTTTAATGGATTTTCTTTATAATTGTTTATAGTTTTTCGTACTATTTGATAATTTTAATCCATAACAGCCTTTTCTTTATAAACAGTTTTATCAATAACTTTTTTCTTTTCCAGTACACAGGAACATGGCGTCTCATCGAAAGTTATTTCTCTGAATTCCAAAGCGGTGAATGTAACGAAGTCAGCTACACTCAAACTGGCACTACCACTCTTACCGTTCAAAACTCCCATGTCGTTAACCAAACTCTAAGCACCGTTACTGGAACAGCAGTTCTCGCATCTACGGATGGAAGTGCAAGGTTACAGATTACCATCCCTGGAAGTAAGTATTTCTTAACCCTTTACGAATCTTCCTCAAACAGGAGAGAGGATTACACTATAGTCTCCCCCCCCATATTTATATCACTGCGTGCTGCCGGATTTTGATCCTAGTACTCTTAGCTAAGAAGCCTGATTCTTATACACTGGGCTATCACCGATGTAGTCACCCTTTAACTTTAACTAATGTTACCCTGAAACTTTGTTCACTTTATAAAAACTGGTTAATGAATAATATTTATTTACAGGACCTAATTCAGCACTTTATTGGATTCTTGACACCGACTATGACTCTTATACTTTGGCCTACAGCTGTGAGAATATGAATGAACGAGAACAAAGAAGTAAATCAATTAATTTTAAATTAACTTTAAATTTATTTTAAATTAACATGTCACAATTTTACTTATTATTATTTTCAAGAGCTTTTATCAATTATTTCATATTTTTTACTGTCAAGACCATATTGAATGAGTGTCAATTTGAACTTTTTAAATTTCCAGTTTGGAGTTGGAAGTTGAGTCGAACGGATGAGTTGACTCAAACTGCTCAGATCAATATTAATCGCATTGTAGACAGCGTACAAGTCCTAAACAACCGTTTCTATGAGAGAGTTGATCGAAGTGAAGAAGCTTGTTTCTACTTCCCTGCACCCAATCCTAGTGTTCCTGTTATTTTTAGAGGTCAATGTGATGAAAACATCCCCGTTGTTACCAATTTCGATACTGTTAGAGTAAGTATTTTTTTAAAACACACAGATTTTAACGTAAAACAAAATAAGACCATAACAGTAAAGGAACAGGATACAGAAAGAAATGCAAAATTTAAAAATGACGCATAAATGTCAGACTTTTCTAAAATGTTACAGTATTCATAAATATCCAGAAGAATAGAAAAATAATATGTAGGACGATCCTCAAAATATAGAAGAAGTGTTTAGAAAAATGGTCATTTGTGTTGATATTATTAAAATCAATATTTTTTTTTTAGTATATGGAAAGATGGTTCGACATCGAATCATATCCTAGCGTCTTCCAAGGGGGCACCTGTAATCAGAATATTTTCTCCAAGTCGGATGATGGTCAAATCAGTGTCGTGAACACTCAGGTCGTTGACCGAGAACTGAGAACATTCAATGCTGCCGCTAGATTAGCTAGCACTGACAATAATGGAAGGCTCATTGTATCCTTCAATGAACCTGGAACCAATAGTAAGTTTGATCTGGTGTACCCCAAAATTATTTAAATTTAACAATAGCGTTAATATAATGATCAAGATAGTCCAGTACTTTTTAAATTCAAGTATCAAATTCAATATTTTTTGGACAAGTAATTCCTGGTCGCTTTTTAAGTTTTGTTCAACTTTTTAAATTTTAGTCTGCAAGGGTGCAGAAACCATGACATCAGTCCAATACAACTTAACCCTACTATTTTTTCAGTCAATCGTGAATCGGACTACTGGGTATTGGCAACGGATTATGACACTTTCGCCTTTGTGTATAGTTGCGTCAATCTACCAGACAATCGGCGTCAAGGTAAAATTTTTAGTTGTATAGATTACCTTTAACAGTTAAGTTTTTTTATATTATTAGCAGGTTTTATATTATTAGCAGGTAGATCATTTCTATCAAAAATACTATTATAAAGCTTATGAAAAACACATTTACTTATTTTAATTATTATAGAGTGGAACAAACTTAACTCTAAAAATAACTTTCCTAATATACACTGAAGGTGAAGTATATTATAACGACAATAAATCATTAATGGGTTATTATGTCATATAATGCCTGGGACCATGCATTAAAAAGATAAGTATTATAAACTGTATAATACCCATAGCCAAATTTTTATATTCCACAGTAAACAGCTGGAAGTTGAGTAGGACACAACAACTTACGGTGAATGCTAACAATGAAATAAACAACATCGTAGCCACAGTTCCAGTACTCAGTCAACAGTACTACATTCAGAGAAACCAAACTCCTGAAGGCTGTTTCTACTTCCCCGAGCCACGACCGGGCGAGACAGTAATCTTCCCTGGTCAATGCGACAATAGTATTCAAGCCGTGCCTAACTTTAGTTTCTCATCGGTAAGAATTGTTGTCTCTAGAATTAAAGCATGTTAACTAATTCCTTCTTCATTAATGACTTTCTGTGCCCCACAGTGCTACCCGCAGAAAAAATGTAGCCTATATTCTTATTCAGAATGTCAGTTACCCAGGATATCAAATTTGTTATAATAAGTCAACCTGAGCGTGAAGAATTACACAATTCCATCACAACAAACTCTGCCATAATGTTTCGGCTTTTAGGCCTGGTTCTGTTTGAGACCCGTGCACAGCTGTGGGACGTTAATATGTTGAGGAATCAGCCTGGTCAGATGATGATGATCATCATCTTGACCATCGTTATGATGATGTTGGTGATTTACACTTAAAGGTCCTTTTTAAGGCGATCATTTCTCAAATTTTTAAATGTCTCAAATTTCAGCCTCCTATTTTTGCTTGTTGTATTTACTTTTATAGGCAATATATCGTTATTCTTATTGCAATCAAATCTTAATGATTGTCTTAAAAAATATTCCAGTTCGAAGGCGTTTGGCACCAAATCGAAGCGTATCCGTATGAAGGCCGAACTGGGCAATGCATTAACCACGATTTATCTATGGGAATCTCAAACGACCTCACTATGGTGACTTCCAGCGTATTCAATCGCAATTTGACCCTTTCCACTATCCCAGCCACCGTTATATCTATTGATGGTAGTGGAAGGCTCGATTTTACCATATCGGCAGGACCTACCTGTAAGTTATTTTCTTATATCTAATTATTATTGTCTTCTAGCGTTGTTAGAATATTAAAGTCATGTTTTATTTCTGCAATCAATACTTCATCAGTATTATAATCAACTTAATGAATTATTACACATTGCTTTTGTTAAAAGAGTTTTGTTGAATTGTGAATGAGTGAGATATTTGTAGCTAGTTAACAAAAATAAGTATGTAAAGTTACATTATCATTTACGTCATTTACGTCATCGTATTTCAGCCGTCACGTTACCGCTCTGGATATTGGATACGGATTATACAAGTTATGCATTTGTATATAGCTGCATGAACATGGGACCAGAATACAGAGCAAGTAAGTTATAATTTTCACTAACTTAGTTCCATATTTAATACTCCACTATTTTTCACTATCGCTACCTATCATGTTTATATGGTATTCTCATAATTTATTTTTTTAATTAATTGTAAAACACGAACTGTAAAACATAATTAATCATTAGTTTATATAGAAAGTTGAGAATAAAGTTCTTTTAATGGTATTCATGTAAGTATATTTTTTATATAATGTTGACGCTTCACAATGCTCACTAACTTACGTATTGTCATCCTAAGGTTCGAGTTTTAAGTAGGAGCTCTCTATAGCTGTAAAAATTACGTCTTCTACATTCCTAACTTAACACTTTAATAAATAGTTGGCTGAGTTACAACTTATAACAAATCGTTAAGTTTGTTGCTTTACTTAATGTTGAAAAGAACTGATGTGTCATGCCATTCTAATAACCATCTCTTTGACAGTCCACAGTTGGAAATTCAGTAGAACTCAGCAGTTATCCACTGCAGCTCAAAATGCCATTAACAGTATCATCAATACAATCGACGTACTCGACGCCAGGTACTTCGAAGTGATGGATCATTCAAATGATGCCTGCTTCTACTTACCAGACTTGGGTCCTAACGTTCCAGTCGTATTTAGCGGACAGTGTGATCCTAATATTCCGGTTATGCAGAATTTGGACTTGGCCAGAGTAAGTAATTTAGACCTTCGATTTGAATTTAGACGCTCATGAAACTTAATCATTATTTAACTGTCTATCACTCAAAAAGCAAAGTGCTGTTTCATTTCGGACTTCAAAAAGTCATAGAATTTTATCATCCTTGAAAAATCTTTTTATATTTGTCTTATTCTATCTTAAAACCTCATTTTAGTCATTAATCATTGTTTTTAGTACGCTAATAGATGGCGATTAATTGAGACCTACTACTCGGAGAGGCAAACTGGAACTTGTATTAATACAGATTATACAATTGTTTCTAACAACTCTCTATCAGTCATCAATGATCAAGTAGTGAATCAATCATTGCGAACCCTGCAAGGTACACTTACCCGTGCATCTTCCGATGGAAGTGGAAAGCTGATATTCACAAAATGTAAGTAATTACCTATTGGGCTAAAATTAGTAATGACAGTGTAACGGATAGACAGACGGACTTGAAACAAAGAGCAACCATGATGACATTACCAAGAATGCCCTAGTTCACCGATAAGTGAAAAGCTTAATTCAGGAATATGGTTGATAATAGTTTAATAATTTTTCTTATGTTCCTTGCAGCGGGACGATCTCAAGATTACTGGGTTTTGGATACGGACTATGAATCCTATTCCTTGGTCTACACCTGCCGTAACTTGAATGCTCAGCAAAAAAGAGGTGATTTTTGAAAAACTAATAACAAAATATACACTAATTTCTTCGGAAAGTTGATCACCCATAAAAACATTTCTGAAGATTAATCCTATTTGATTTTTTCTTTCAGTATGGAGTTGGAAACTTAGTAGGACAACACAGCTATCAGCAACTGCTGTGGCCAATATTAACCGGGTCATGAGCGGTATCAATGTTCTGGATGATAGGTTCTTCCAGCCTGTAGATCACTCTGACAATGCTTGCTTCTACTATCCCCCTGCTGATGGCAATCCAGTGGAGTTCAGAGGACAGTGTGACCAAAGCATCCCTGCAGTTCCTAACTTTAATATTCCAAGAGTGAGTTTTGACGATCTTTTAATAGATAAAAGTTTTCTTTTGATGTATCTCTTATGTCTTTTGAAATCCATTTCAGAAGGTTTCGATTTTTTATCTATTAGATAGCTACAGATATCTCTATTAGATTCGAACTAGCTAGTCTTATGTCCCAAATTAAATTTCCCGAATTAAATTTTTTGTCATTTCATTGGGATTATCTCATGACCTATTTTACGAGTATTAGTTTATGAATGTTTTACACTGTTTGACATTTTTGCTTTTAAAAACAGTACATGGGCAGATGGTATGACATTGAGAGCTATCCGCAAGGGTTCCAAGGCGGTACTTGCCCGACCGCTGACTATCAACAATCAGCGGCTGGTGTAGACGTCACCAACAGTCAGGTGGTTGGGCAACAGCTTGCGAGAGCATTCGCAACAGCTGTACCCGCTACCACTGATAATTCCGGAAGATTCACTGTCAGATTCACTATTCCTGGAACTAATGGTAGGTGTTTCTCAATTGTTGCTAAGATACGTTAATATTAAGGGTACGTAATAAAAATAATATGATAAATAATTGAAAAGAAAAAAAGATTAAAAATATTAATTTAATTAGTAACATTGCATGTAGAATTCTTTTCAAATTTCAGCAATGTCATTTTCAGGCTTCAGTAACTTAGAAATGAGCTTCATTAATGTTTCATTTTTTTTCAGTGGTAACAGAGACGCCCTACTGGGTTCTAGCGACGGACTACGATTCATTTGCCTTAGTGTACTCTTGCAGTAACATTGATGGAGACAGACAAAGAGGTAAGCTGGTAATTTTTTATGATGTAGTTGGGAATCGTTCTTTTATTAAAGGCGTACTTCGAAGATATTTAGGTTTTTACATTTTAGACTCGGTTGGTAGTCGGTGATCCATTATGAACTTAACATTTCTAATAGAAGAGAATCATGGCCCCAAAAAGGATAAATGAAGAAGACTAATGTACAAGCATTGTTTTATGTTTAAACCCCTTTCTTCTTAACAGTAACTAGCTGGAAGCTGTCCAGAACGAGGAACCTGACTGCAAATGCCAACGCCCAGATCAACCAAGTGATGGCAACCGTGCCGGTCCTCAGCCAACAGTTCTACACCACGAGAGGCCATAATGACAAAGACTGCTTCTACATTCCGGAATTCAACCCGAACCAAGCTCCTCGTTTCAGAGGACAATGTCAGGATATAACAGGAGTTCAGAACTTCGATGCTCAAAGGGTAATTTCTTTTGTATAAGTAGACGTCCCCATCTGAATATCGCCTACATAGACAACGCAAAAACTAAAAATAGTTATAATCGTCTTACGTTAAAACAAGAGATCTGATACCCTACACGATTTTGTCAAATCATTTAGAAACTCCACTAAACAAATTTAAGACCATAATTAAAGACATGGATTAAATCTAACATTTTTTTAGTACATTGGCTGGTGGCACGAAATCGAGAGGTATCCATCGGACCACGTCGCTGGTGACTGTATCAGCTCCGACTTCCGCCAATCTGGTGATCAATTCCAAATCGTTACTACAAACATCTTCGATGTCACCGCGCAAATCAACACCAGTACTGTCGTCGTCAGCAACGACGGCAGACTCAGGAAGACCAACAGCGATGGTAGTGTTGTCGGTAAGTTCGTATGCCAAGTCATGGTGAATATTGTCTTATAAGACACTATATTTTTAGTTTAAATTTATTTTCTATAGTAAGGTTGCTTTTCGTCAGCAAACCAAGATTGCCCAACTGCTGGGCACGGATCTCATCTGAGGGGAGGAGATTAGGTCATATAGATAGATCAAGTGCATATTGGAAAGCAGTCGTTTTTATTGTAAAACAAGGGTCTGCTTTTGAGGTGCAACCTTTTAGATAATTGTCATCTAATTGAATCTCCTTGATTTTAGATCTGTGGGTTCTTGCAACTGATTATGAAACATACTCTCTTCTCTACTCATGCGAGACTGATGCCGAAGATCCGGATTACGTTAGAGGTAAGTATTTCAAATAACTGAAATACACGACTGAATTTTCAAAAAGGATTTTGTTTTTGAAGAATGCTTTTTCCTCAATTTTTCCTAGTATTTCTCTCCTTTGCGATTTTTTTTTAGTTTTTTGATTCTTTTTTCATTTGCTAATATGTTTTTCCTTTCAGTGTGGAGTGCAAAGCACAGTAAGACCCGATCACTATCCGAAGCTGCTCAAAACGCAATGGCACCTATTATCGCGAACAACAGAGTTCTCCTACAGAACTTCTACTTGCCTGTCAACCAGAGCGATGATGCCTGCTTCCATTACCCAGAACAGACTACTAGGAGAATCATTCTACCAGGACAATGCGATGTCAATATACCTGTGCAACAGAACTTTGATGTTGGACGGGTAAGGATAATCATAATATATCTTCATATTTTTACTCATTTAGACTGGGACCATTGGACTCCTCATAGCGGGAAACCGGTGGATCCTTAGGGCACAGGACTGGGCGGAATAGTACTAACTAAGGATGCCCTATGTCCAGCAGTGGACGATGAAAGTCTGATGGATGAATCGATGAAAGTATACCATTAAGGTACAGAATTATGTACTTTGTAAACGTTAATAGCTAAGGGTATGTCTTCTTAAATACTTTTATTAACCTTATCTTGAATTAGTAAATCAGAATATTCATCATTTACTTGATTTCATCTTACTTCACAGTTACGAGTATTCAGGTACTTTAGTTTGTTCTTTTTCATCACATTATCATTTTCATCTTAAACATTTTCATTACAATAAGGCCCAATTGCTCTCGATTTCAGTACACAGGAACGTGGTACCAAATTGAACGTTACCCTCAACTCTTCGAGACTGGTGACTGCACTGGCAAGAGATATCGGCAGCGAGGCAATGAGATCACTGTTCAGAACTGGCAAGTTATCAATGGGACCCTGGACGTGATAGAAGGCACGGCCACTGTCATCTCTACTGACGAAAGTGGCAAGCTGCATGTCAGGTTGCTACGAGGCACCGACGGTGAGTAGTAAAGCTTTTGATATTCAAAGTTTGTATTTCATTTACACGCAGCCGACTTCCTTTGTAATTAGAAGTAATGTGAACAGAAAACTATTTTCAATTTGTTGGTCTGTTTCAAATGACTTTAACTTAACATTAAGACACAATATTTTGAAGATAACTTTAACGGTCGGGACAGGAGTGGATTTTTTGGGTTGGGCCAAAAGAAGGATCGTTACCCATCATTTCATGGTATATTAAATGTAGAACGAAAATACATGTTTATTTCTCATTTTCTTTAGACTGGAGAGAGATGGAACTTTGGATTCTGGAAACAGACTATACCAGTTACTCTTTGGTCTACAGCTGTGTCAATCTTGATGGATTTAATCGAGCTGGTAAGTGGTCTTCTATTAAAGGCTAAAATATGATAACAAAGGACTTTTTATCCTCTGGTGGAATCAATATAATTTGATGAAATACGTTTCATCACACCGGTAATAATTAATTTAATAATGATGTATAGATAATAGGAAAATATGGTAATATAAATCCCAAAAAAATTAAACTGGCATAAAAAAAATCTCGATTAAAAAATATCAGATCAGATTTGACAAATATCAGATTCGATATAGGTACTTACAAGATCTTACTACGCTTTTATTTTATTTTCAAGGCGGGAAAATGATGGTGCATTCATTTTTAGCCAAAATCTAGATCTGGAGACATCTTACATCGCACAAACATTTGTCCTGAGTGATCAAAACCACGACCTTTAGTTTAGCAGTTAGAGTCGCTCCACTAGACCAACCGGCCAGTTGTAAAAATATAGAGGAAAATATTTTTTCTTTTTTTTCATTTTTAATCTTTTTTCTCAGTTGGAGCATGGAAGATGAGTCGTCGGCGGACCATGTCGGATGAAGGCAACACCGCCATTGACAACTATATGGCAACACGTAGGGAATTGCATCAACTGCTCTTCATAGAGGTAGCCCAAAGCGATGATTGCGAAGAACATTTTGGTTAAAAGTAGTATTGTTTTAATACTTCTTTGCGCTTTACTACAGCGCTTCGTGTAAAGTTGTAGACATTAATTTATTTATTGTATTTATTGTATCGCATAGTAGTGTATCATATTGTTAATACTAGATTATTTTGTTCATGGTAATGGCGTGTAAGATTGTTAAGTTTTACATTAAAAATGATTTATTTCATGTTTTTAGTTTTATTTTTACATTTTTGGTAGGTAGATAAATACATAACATACCTACATACAAGTTTATATCAGATTCGGTCGTATTAGAAAATAAACCCTTTCATTGCTTCGTAAATATTTTGTGAGACATGTCTTCCAAAATTTTCTCATCTATGTGAATTGTATTTAGTTCAAGGGACTGTTACTAGATGACACTGTTACCACTTCAGTCAACAAACTTAACACAAAATTTTAAATAGGTAGTTACAGAGGAAATTATGTGCGAGATTATTAATTTTTTCTGTCTTTTTCTTTAACAATAAAATCTTTTTTTACAGAAGTAGATAAACAGTTTTTACACTAAAACTAAAATACCTAAATTTAGAGGAATCCCATAAGTATCATAATATTTAAGCTAGTGTGACATCTATAACTATATATTACTTCTTAATTCTGTTAACAGGAAACGAATACAAGATTCAAAATTAAGTACTTAAGTAACTAAACGGATTGCAATGCAATCCAATCGATATAAACTGTTACATATTATGATTACATTGGAACGTTTTCCGCAATTTAGGTTTATGGCTACTCCAGGGAAACTTCACTGAGAGTTAGGTGCTCGTTGGCTTTTATAGCAGTTTTTACACGCCCGCGAATGGTGTGCCGTTGGGCTCAGCCGAAGCAACTTTTAATTTGCCGTCCGGAAACACCTGCTTTCCTAATTGAAGCTCTAGTACTTGGCAATAAGGTGTATTTTCCTATGTTATCACTTAACAAGGTGCTAAGAAGCTGGTTTCTTCACAGACGAGTTGATTACGGTAATGCCTGGAGGTGAAGTAGTGGTCGGAAGTTGGTTTTCTTGGGTCGTTTGTTGCAGTTCAGTGGAGTTAGTGATATGTGGGTTGTGTGCTAACTGCTCGACTGCAAGGTTAAGGGAATTGTTATTGTGGGATGTTGGACATTGGAAGCGTTTGAGGGTTAATGAAGATTGGTGGGGTTGTAAGAGTTTATTGGAATATGGTGAATGGTAAAGTGCTTAGAATTTTATGCAGTAGTCTGTGTAAGGAAAAGAGTAGGTGTTACCTATATAGAATTATATAAGTTAAGTAGAGCAAGCTTCACTACGCATGTGTTATCGTATGACGAAGAATAACAATTCCGTCTTGTACCACTGGTGGTACAAATTGGTGGTACCACGAGGACTAAGCTATTTCTTATAATGTAAAAACGAAAAAAAGTAAGTATATTATGTGTCTGTACGCCTATGTATATACAAATACCTAAATTATACTTAAAATAAGTACTGTCCTTTTTAACACAGTTGAGGTCATACAAGATATAGAAAACTTTTTCAGCGGCTCTAAGATTAGTTCAGTTATATAAATTTAAAATCGCACTTACATTTACTTACAGAAAATCCAGAAGCGTTTAAAATGAAAATAACATCAAAAATATCGTTCCATTTTCCGGTCCAGGCCTTCGGCCATACAGTAAATAGTGGCGCGTCTAAACCTCAGGATATTATGGCCGTATCTCATACTGTATTGACCGGTTCGATAACGGATGATGCATGTTCCGAATCACCCCGGAGAGACTTCGCTTCGGTACAATGTAGGGTACTGAAAATTAAATTTTCCAAACGATAGCTCTGCGAGAGCACCGTGATACAGTGGATCGGGGTGAAACGGAACGTTTTTTATTAGCTATTAAATTCTATGTTTTCATTGATTGATGTCATTCGGGTACATAGTAAAATTTTATTTCATTGATCGCGTTATCATGGGATTTTTAAGCTCATTTTTGAATCGCCAGATTATACATTATCATACAATTAATTAATGATTGACTTTAATCATTAATTAATTGTAAATACGGAAGCTGACATCCTGGGTTAGAACATTTTAGACTGCGTTTTTTCCACGGTTGATACGATCCAGTACATTTTAGACTGCTTTTTATCCACGGGTGATACCAGAAAAAGTACATAAATATTAAAATAAACTGAGTAATTTTCTACCCACATATTTGCACTTCGAGAACTCTGAATGCAATATCCATTATCCAGAACAGAAATACACTATGACAGAAAGAAAGTGTTTTGGATAGAACAAAGTTTGCTTTTGCAATTTGACGGCTTATATTGTTCGCAATTAGTATGGCGAGCTAAATTCATCTCCAGCTCCGAAGCATTTTCGTATTGCTGAATGTATAAATGGAATTCAATGATTGTATGATTTTCTTGTTTTAGTGTGTGTGTGTCGTGCGCTTAAAGAATTTGTATCATTTGCAACACAGAGTTGAAAATGCTTCTTATGGTAAATTAGTACCTACATTAAATAGTTAGTAAACGAGAGAAAAAAATCATTTCGTTTCATTCATTCATTTATTCATTCATTCATTTGTTGTATTCATTCAGAAAAAAAATCGACAGTCAAACGGGAAACAGGATAGGATAATATTTGAGTAATTAATTTAAATATTTTTTTAGATTAAATAGATAAATATACATATTATATCGACTTAGATATTATGTATACTTACACATCTAGATATCCACTTAATTTTTCACGGTGGTTCGTTCATGCGTTTGTTGTATGAAAACTCCTTAATATCTATTTGATTCTATTTTTTAGCCACAAAAATATATAATCTCTGAAAATTTCCACTATCTAACTATTCCTTTTCATGAGATACATGGACAGGTGATAAACGGATAGATGGACCACGAATTCTGAGCAATAGGTTCTCGTTATATACCTTTTGGGTAGGAAACCCTAAAAATCTTCCCTAAAGCAAATAAAAAAAAATTAAATAAATCGCTGAACGATTTTACAATTCTGTGTAAGTAAGCTCTTAATATTATTAATTGTCCACTAGTTCATAAAAGCACGCAAAGTTTCACGATTAGTTGACCAACAAGTTTGCCACTGAACAAACCAACAGCGAATTTCGAAACATGTTTAACGATTGTCTGCAGCCATGACCACGGAAAAGAGAGACCAGAAGGCCTAGCCGAAAATTGACAAAAATATTTAGAATTGACATTACTTTGGGCGAACAACTTCATAAAAGCAACTTTCAAACGTATAAAAGGAGAAGGTTGTTACCTTAGCCTCGATGTTTAGTACATAGATGTATTATAGTAAAGATCAACAAAGACAGTTCTCAGCCGTGACAAGAATTTATTCGTAAATTGTCAAATTTCAGCTAAAACTACTATGCACTGGGGTGCTATGGGGTTCTACTCGAAGCTAAAATATTAGCACGTGTCATGTGTCATATCCGTTATTCGCTGTCTCTTTTTGACTAGGGCAATTTGAACTTGAGTGATGCTTGAATGAGACTTCTCACTCACACGCTCTGTTACTCTTTCTGTGTAGCAG
>DWBW01000110.1:0-13007 GCA_018231125.1 Spialia spio | reverse complement strand
GTACACCTGTTGTTTTTTGGTTTGTGGCGGTATCAAGTTCAAAGCAACTTGATTTTCTTTTTATTTTTCAATAGAAAAAAAAGAAAACTGCTTCTATAAAATACTTCTTCTAAAAAATACTGTATCTACGATCTTTTAAAATATTCCTTAGGTATATGGTTTGGAAGCCGCACAAAATAAATAAAAATCACTTGAAAACACGAAACACGATCTATATTAACAAAATCCTGGGTTTCAAAGTGGCGACTGGATAAGCAATGCAATTAATTAAAGAATGCACCTTCAGAACCTTTAGCTGTACCCTTAGCATGAATTTGCATTTGAAAAGAATTTAATAAAACATAGAGAAACCTTTGGGGATGAAGCATTATATTAAACGTCTCTACGAGTATACCTAATGGCAACATTTTATACTGTTTTAATTTTAAGAGAGCAGTGCCTCTATCCTTATTGTTTATGTCGGACATAATACATAATTTTAAGGTACTATGTAGTAGAATAAGTTAATTTCTGCATGTTGGCTCAAGGATTCCATTTACGAATTGTTTAATTTAAAAAAATTACAAGAATATTTGCATTTATTGTTAAAATCAATGTTCTCAAATACACAGATTTTTCACAATTCCCCTCTCTAATACAAAATAAGTCGATCAAACTCAATTATATCACACCTACGATCGATTCCCAAGTTTTACCGTGCATCTTACCAACCCGTAAGTGCAAGCTAGTCGCAAACTTTGTCTTGTCCTGCAAATTACTTAGTTGAACTATAACCGAGTATACTTACAATTTTGCTTTAAATTTATATGAATAGTCGATAGTCAATGTTTAACTAACAGGTGAATAGTTAATATTGACAATTCGTCGCCTGTGAATATGATCTACAGTAAACACAATGTTTTTTTGAAATATCTGGTATATTTGTAAAAAATATTTACACTTAACCATTTTTCCAATTTCAGAGATTGTTTACGACTGGATCCAATTGCTGCGTTAAATTGAAAATATCTTTCTAGTAGCTCTTTCACTTTCGTCCACTGTAAACCATCGGACGTAATAAGTTTGCTTTTTCATCATTTATTTCATTCCTAGAGTAAAGATATCATAGGGAGAAGTACGATAGATATAATATAATAATATGGAGACGGAACTTCCTAATTAACGATGGAACTGTGCCGTTCCTTGAGTTGTCGAACGTTATAACATCGAACTATGTGTAGGACTTAGAAAATCTTTATCTAGGTATAGTTTTCTTTGTAAGTACTCGTATCTAAATCTTAGACTAACACTGCTGTGAAATACTACAATGATGAGTGGGCAGCGGGCAGTAATTGAGTCCGAACAGTGATCTCGATTTATTTGTCTGACGAACTGGTAAAACAGGTTCCCATGCTCAAACGGCAGTCAACACACGTCACGACGGCGCCCCCATGTTCTCACGGCAATATGCGGAAGGTTATATATAAACACTAGTGGACAACTTTTTATTCTATGTGTATGATGACTTTGCCTTTGGGAGAAGAGTTAAACTACTAGCGGTAGGAGACATAGAATAGACATAGAACCGATCACAAACATAATATAACCCACAATAAATTTAATGAATCTTACCTAACCGGGTAAGCCTTTTTTTAGTCAGTTCATCACATAGAACTTTACGATAACTTATCGATTTACTTATTTTTATACTTTTTGAAAAAGGTTGACCTACATATTTTATTTATTAGCTTTCACGCATAGTCGCTGCATTTCCATAAATTTACAGGTAGTAGGTACATACTCGTCATACAGAAGGGCGTATGAAAGTGTTGTGGTGTGTAGTGAGGCTGCAAAACTATTTTAGAATACGAATATCTGAAAACCGGCGTGTTCGTGTTTTATTGAATTTTGCATTTTTCACGTTTACTTTTTACGACTCAATAGCCAATACTTCAGCGACAACTTTTCCAATTAGTACGGTGGTTAATCGAATCGTGGACGATTCGACAAAAGGTTCCAACTACCGATAAAGGCCTAAATTGAAATAAATGTTTCATTTAATAAAACAATTCGTTACGGCGTTAGCAATAACAATGCTCTTAATCAGATCAATTCGATAACAATAGTATTGCAATAAAACAACAAAACTAACAGATCACATCACGCTGACGTTGGTATGTAGGTATATAGAGTTTTTAAGAAGGTACTTAGCATTGCCTATTCGTAAGAACTCTCAATTATTCTACCGTCACTTAGTGACATCGCGTTATTGCAACCTACACGTACCTACGTCAACATAGTTGGTAATTATTATTTCCTGCTTTGACTGTTGATACTCATAGAGGAAATTAACGTTGTTACGGTCGAAACTACAGATGCGGTCCCTCAACAATAACTCGATTAGCAAAAGGACTCAAACTAAATGTTAGCTAACCTACACGACCACGAAACTATTGCTACGCGGCTTCAGCTATCGGGAATTGGACCCGCAACATTTGATGTCGCTAATTCGAATGCAGACGGTCCAAAACTCAATTTGTAAGTGATAACAAGTATCCAATAGATAATAAAGTTAATATAAATTTTACTCTATTAAAATGGAAGGATCATGTAAATAATATACCTTAATTGAATGATTTCAATCAAGAATAATCAAGAAAGATTTTGATGAAGAATTTTTTTACATAGAACAAATTATATTTATGGTTGGTATGAAGTAGGTAAGTAAGTACCTACGTGATAAAATATCTGTGTCTTCTGTAATCTTCTGTGTAAACTTTGGGAATTTAACCGTGAAGAGTGATATTTCTATACTAAAAATAGCGTGAACATTCGAGGTTCGTAAATTCGACCAATTGCATTTCATCCAAAGATTAATAAAAAAAATAGCGAATATTATATAAAGAGGTAATTTTTCACAATTCGTTTTAATTAAATTTATATTTTAATCATGAAATTTAAAGCAAATGAAATGGAATTAAATTTATATAATCCATTCTAAGGTACCTACGCTTAATGAAGGTCAGAGTATTTATTTCATCGGCTTTAGGCGCCGGTTTCTGCGCTCTATGATAGGTTTACCGAAACCGAGAGAAAAAAAAATTGCGAAAATAAATAGTCAAAATATGTAGTCTACTCGTATACACCGGACACATCTATCGGCCCACCTAGTGTTGGTCTGACGGTCGCTAGCTCAAAATAAATGTAAGATTAGATGGAGCAATAAGTTTTACAATTTTTCCCCTGATTTATTGGTCAACCTTTTGATGTGTGTTTTTTTACATTTTGAATCCAGAATTAAGTAGTATATAATTCGCAAGAGACCGTCAAAACACTACTAAATGTGTCCGGGACTACGAGTATATATAAGTACTAGGTACTAAACTCTTATTAGCGCCAATTAATTTTAAGCGTATCTGTAGTCTGTACTGTGCCACACTGTACATTGTTAGAAGAATAAACTACCTACACTACGAGTACAAATGAATGTATTCATTCACTGGGTCAATAAGTAGGTAGGTATAAGAGCCCGTTTATTCGAGCACTAATTTGTTTTAAGTGACTGTATCACACTTCACACTTTATAAATAAAATAGAACTCGAGCCCATAGATAATAATTTTTCCTGTCCACTTTAGCCGAATGAGACTGTAGATATCTCAGATGTTATGTAGGTAGAGTACAGTGCATAATCTGTTTTTCTTCTGAAAGAGAACATTGGGATTTTTATTAGAGATGAACTTTAGGTATTATTAATACCTCTATTCATAACATAACCTGTTCGATATAATTAGAATTACATAAAATTAAAAGAAGACAACAATTTATTTTGGGAAACCTTCCTTGAGGGTTTAAAAACCTATAATTTATGTTTGTTGTAAGATTAGGTAGGTACTTTTTAGGTATTTTATTTATTGCACAATAAGATTCTCAGAATTTCTAGAGGCACAATGAATTGATTTCTGGTATTTAATTATAACTACTTACAGCAATTTGCAGTTAAATTGTTTATCGCGTAGGTCTTTACGTGGTGGAGTGATTAGGTAAATTGTTTTCAAAGGCAAAAAATAAAGACATTAGGTATATAGATAAATTGGGCAACTGTATTAAACAACTCTGCTTAGATAAGTAGGTATGTATTCTATTTGGAGTAAAATACACACAGTTAAATTTTAGAAGACTAATTATGCCACAAATTACAAGTTACGAATAGGTAGGTACGACCTTAGCAGATTACCTACTAAAGATCAAATTTAAAAATATTTATTTATTTAGTTTATAGAGACACAATTACCTACGGATAACACTGAACAATGCACTTACACAATAACAGGAAATTGTGCAGTAACTTAGGGGATAAAAATGATACCTATGTAATAATTATTTTGTCTTTAAAACAGAACGCTATTTTTATTTATATAACATTCCTCAGGTCGTTCACGGGTTGGTTATACGGGTTATACCTACCTATTTATGCGGTTCACTCGTAATTTAATTAATTAATAATAATGAATCCTTAATCTCAACTAGACAAAGCTGCTTTGAGATTGTTTTGTCAATTAACTCTTCTTATATGTAAATCTACCTACCTAACACTAAAATTAAGGAAAAGGATATATTAATTAAGTTATATAAAAAACTGACAATTAACGTTTAATAAGCCACAAACCAGCTTATCATTATTCGTCGGTCGTTAGGTTATTAAAGATAATGAGATACCAACGTAAGCGGTAGTTAGCTATACAATAAGATTATTATTGTTACGTAGGAGGATAATGAAAAAATAATTACTTAACTCGTATCTTAGTTCGATTTGTAGTGTTGTTGTTGTTATTGGTGTTTTCTATATTTTTTGTATAAAAACAAAAAGTTAATTTCATGTTAAAAGTGTTTCACAGTGTCCTACCTCTCTAGCTCTAGCACGTTTGCATAATAACTCAATGTCCAGGATAAAGTGTAGGGCTGTGCTCCTGAATGACTCAATCGTTCAATCTCCGTCGAAACCGCTCAATACGAATGCCCAGTGGTAGAGTAGGGATAGAAGGGAAAAATATGCGGATGAATCTAATAATCTTCGTTTTTAATATGCAGAGTAGAAAACCCAGAGGTTTTGTCTCCCTGAACGTGCTTTAACAGTACAAGTTAGCACAGACTAACAAGGCATTATTCAACCTGCACCTGATGACTTCAACCCCTGGGTACCCATGTCCAACCTTGAGAAGGTTGTTCTTAAGTTGTTCTAACAAGATGGTTAATCGATGCATCTCTAATGTTCTATTATAGAAAACGAATTTGGTAGCTACCTCAAGACATAAATTGATTAAATCTGCTAAATGCAATAAAACTCCTTGTTTTATCTTTTAAATTTACTTTTTCTTATACAATTACTTTTTTTTGTATTGGGCAAGTTACTTTTTTAGGGTTTACTTAATTTTCTCCTATTTTTACCTATTTTCTTTCTTTTTCTTATATACCAATAATACCAGATAAATATAAATATATGAGTATGAATTTTTTATACACCCACAGTCTTTCAAACTATTCTTAGTAAGTAAATGTTTAATCTGTAAAAAAATACAAAATGATAAAGGTCATATTTTTTTCCAGATTCAAAGCATTTACTGTGTGTGATGTGATGTGTGATTGTGGATTTAGTACTAAAGAGAGACATTGAATTATAAAATTCAATACAAGACCTAGGTAGGTAGTTGCATGATCATACCTATTATATTGTTATAAATAATACCTACTTGCATCACCTAATTATATAATTTTGGTTTAAATATATGCATAAAGATTTATTCATAAATTTGCTGCAGCATAATATAGGTATTTTATAGTATGATTTCCACTACTAGACAAAATTACTTATTATACATTGACTCTTTGAATAATCTCCTGAAAACCAATAAACACACCAACAATACAAAACACCTATGAAAGAAAAGTAAAATATAATCAAAAACTTACCAGGCTTGCTATAACTTGTAGAAGATGTGTAGTAGTAACAGTATATACCGAAGCCCAGGACCAGCACCAACAATGCCAGGAGCCGGGTGGATGATGGCCGGCATCGGGGCAGTCTTGGCCTCATCTTGGCCGCTGATAAGGAAAAAAAATGATTATTTTTTTTAAACCAATGGTAGAGGTAGGCAATTATTCAACATTCAGAATGTTTGTTTTTGCAAATCATATTTACTTTATGAAAAAAAAATTTAAGAAACCCCCTAAGAAAACTCTGTAGGTAACTAGGTACATTTTACAACTTCAATTAAATGAGCTCCAATACTGATAAATTTAATTCACAAATTCACTTCGGTAATTATGTGAAAATGTATTTAATATAGGTACCTACCTAGTAGGTACACATCGTTAATAAAATATTAAACCTAATAAAATTTTGGAAAGTACCTACACTGTGATATACCTATTATTACAACTATTTATTGATTAGGTACCTAATTAATTAATTATAGGTCTATTATTTATGAATTTAAGTACTTATGTAGTTTAATTACAGTTTAAATGTACTTAAATAAGGCGACGATCAAATAAAGAAGTTTTAAAATGTTTTAAAAAATTGTAAAACTTTATTACAATGAAAAGAATGTAATGACGTAATGCATTAATTTTACTTAGTTATTTTAATAGGAAGATAGTTAGGAGACATTTATTATATTAAAAAAAATCTCCATAGAGCTTTACAGCTATTGTTTCATAAGTGCACAAAACTTTCACTGCATAGGTAGACACCTACTGCAAGGAAATGCATAACTTAGCCAATGTTTAAACTCAAATAACACTTAAATATTCCACAAAAAGTTCACTAGAAACACAAATCACAGTTGAAGATATTTTGTCTTATAAAAACTAAAGAGTCACCTTGATAATAAAACTATCGTAAATCTTCAAAAAAACTTGTAAACAATCTAGGTTTGTAGTGTAGAGTCTAGTAAATATTTACTCACATGGGATAAGCTTTTTTCAAATCTCACCACCAAACAACCGCCTTTATTTTTAATATCATTTTATCCGTTTAAAATAAAAGTCGTAATATATCGCGAATATAATTTCGACTGCAGTAAACAAGAGTTCGATGATCCGATACGCGTACTACTGCAGACTAGAGTAGCGTCGCGAAACCTAGCGCCGCTGAGTGCCGACTAGAACCGAACGGCGAAACGAGTCCCCTCTGACTGACACGCCCTCGTTGTCAAAATTCTACCACGTTGCTTTTCCCCACAACAAAAAAATAGTTGCGCTACCAATATCGTTACATTAGAATTATAAATATAAATCTCTTTGTAAATATTAATTTTCTAATTCGTTACACTTTTATCAAACGTCGCGTGTGTGAGGTGCGGACAAGTCGTTGTTGTATTTTCTTTTTTTAAATAGCAACACACGTTAACTGACAGATGAGACGATCGCCGCGCCGACGTTGGATTGCGGTATTTGCGGTCGTTAGTCGCTACATTCTGTCGCGGGAAAAATTAAATTAATACCACACGTGGATCACTCGCACTGTTCCACACTATTCATTGTAATCTGTGGTACCTCCTAATGATTTTTGAGCTGCTTTGTCACGAAGATTAATAAATACAATTTTATTTTCTGAGACAATACCCAATCAGGCCTACCCAAGGCAATCTGTAAAGAGGCAATGACCACTATTGCAAAGAGGCAATGGTGGTGTACCTACTTGTTCATTAATGATTGAAATTATTAAAAACATTGAAAATGGTGAAGTTTCCATCTCGATGACCTGTCGTCTGTTTTTTCCCTTTCCTTCGTTTTAAATTTGGATTCTGCTATTGACAATGGTTAATTTTGTACGAAAACATACGAAAAAATGTGAGGGTCTCTTCTCTTTTTTGTAGGTACTTACTGTGTGTATTGGACGCGCTATGGGACGGTTATTGTGTAAACGTAGAGCAATGTGGCCCTTTATTTTGTTTATGAGTGGTTTAATTGCATTGCAATACGAGTTTTAACCAAAAAGTGAGATGAACAAACTCAATAAATTGATTCTGCAAATATCAAGAACAGTTCCAATAATTCGATTCCTGTTACGTTATAAAAATAGGTACACCTAAATTTTGTTAATCCTACCTAGGTACCTACATATTTTAGTCCCAATCTAAGATGACGATGAATACATTAATTCTATGTGCCCAAAATATCTGGCAGAACATAAAACAGCGACTATAAAGTCACATCATCTATACTTTTCGCGTTAATTTGAACGACCCCTTGCAAACTCATAGCCGCGAGGGGAGAGGGTAGGTACCCCAGAAATTTTCATTTCATTCCCCTCTGCCATTAAAATGGGTGCGTTGCCCTTGGCGCGTCTGGTATTTGATACTTTCGTGTTACTCGTACTCGTAGTTCCACGTAGAACACATACATGTTTTGCCCTGCTTTTTAGTGCCTATAGTTTGCCTACTTAAAAAATAACTACATTTGCATTTACAGTTACTTACTTCAAGATTAACTCAAGCTGGGTTTTTGTTAGGTCGATAGATACCTACTTACCTATATCATTCTCACGATATCTATAACATTCACGACACTATTATTTTAATGAAAGTAGTTTCACACTTGCTGCAACTACTTTGAAATGTAATGTAAATCCGGCTTTAGGAAGGTAGGTACAGTGTACCTACCTACTCTGTAAAAATACAAGTTTCAATGCGATTGAACACGAGCACTAATTGAACGGATATTGGGCGCTAGATCTAAATAATTTTGAAATATTTAATAACAACAACTACTTAATAACAAGGATATAAATAGAATGGAAAGCCACTGAACAAAGAATCTCCTTTGAAATCGATAACGAATGTCAGCGTATTCATTTATTTAAAGTCTTAACAGTTAACATGAAACATGCCCTAAGAATGCTAGCAATACGGTAAAAATGGACAAACATAGTAAACGTAGTTTACTTATCTTCTTTTTTTAAAATCGATAAAAAATGTGCCGTTGAAAGTATGTAGCCGTGTGTTCAGTTATTTTAACATGAAATATGCCCTAAGAATGCTAGCAATATGGTCAAAATGGACTCTAAAATAACCACACCCAATTATAATTTATAAGTTGTTTCTCTATCATTCTTAAATCATTAACATAAGTACGTAGTCACGTAACTTATATTTTTTTTATAAAAAAAACTGTCTACTAAATAGCTGTGCTTGCTACTTTCGCTAATGAGCTAATGACACATCGCTGCCTATAGCAAACAGTATAAAAAGCGCTCGTTTTATAAGAAATGCTAGAAAACAAACTGTAAAATATAACTTCTTACAAGCGTAGCGTCCAAGTGTCGTTATATTAAGACTTTACATCTCTTGTTGTCAGCCAACTTGTTGAGCAAAAAAACGGGCAAGTCAAACTTAAAACGTTCATGAACTGTACCATTGAAAACTATTGAATTAAACTATGAAATGGACAAATTTTTCGAGTTTTTGTGTTCTACCTGGTCGATACCTACAACACAACACATCAACTCAAATCCTCCTATCTGTAGACTCCTTTCAATAGGCTCGGTATACAATACAATGTTTACAAAAGAGCCTGTCAGTGTCGGTTAAAACTCAATTTTTAGGTGACACGTTAAAATTCCATTTTGGTTTGATAGACAAATACGCAGATTCACAGTAACCCTACGCGGTAACAACATGACCCCTTCTTGTATGAAGCTGCATCTTCGCTGTGCCCAAATATTTATGGTATGGTGCTCACTTACCATTTATTTTGTTACTTACTATTAATTAGAGAAAGTATATATACTTTTACAGTAGATATAGGTATATAGATATTAAAGTTACGCATGCGCATAGCCGCTTTAGGAGGTTGGAACTCTTGATTTAAAATTTTTTCATTTACATAATTATGCTATTAGTAAATGCCTGTATAGTAAATACTATTTACTTTAATTGAGAGTAAAAATAGTCCATCAAATGCTGCTTCCATCAGTTAACCCCTCGACGTTTCTACCAATTAAATAATAAGCTGATCAATATTCGCCATTTTTTTAACTTTTACACCTGGAATGAATGAATTATCGATACTTATTTGTACATAATAATATGAATGTTGAAATCGGTACCTGGATCCGGCTCGAAGGACCTAACTTATATAGCTTATATAACTTATATCATCTTGCTTCCATCTTTCATACATTTTATTCTTTCATAGCTCATACACAATTGACACTATCCCTTTCTATAATATTATCATAAATGTAGGTTGTTCCAAAGTTTAATCTTCAGATCAATTCATTTGTTGTGGATAGTAATTTAAACAAGCAACAACTGGATATGTACTAATACTAGCACAGAAAAAGTAAGAAGTAATAAGATCGGTGCCAATCAATGAAGTAGGTACCTACCAATTCAATAAGCAGTCATTGCGTAGCTTTACCTATCACAAGTTAAAGTAACTACAAGCATCTACTGATAAAGGTTATGAATAAGGCAAGCACAAAGCAATAATAGCTAGGCAACATTCCAAAGCAACCGTTATCAAAATTATCTAGGCGTTTATTGGCAAAGTTAACAAGATCGCGACATTTGAAAAACATTTCGGCGGCAAAGTTATGGTGCCTGTCAATTTTATTTAATCATTTCATTGCGATGTTGAGATATCAGTGATCTCCCAGTGCTCAATCGACACGACAATCAGTTGATTCTGTCAGTCAGTCGCAATCCGGCAGTGCAGCGAGTAGGACCGGTCGCGCGTCCGCAAAGCAAAAATAAACAATAAACAACTAATACTAGAACGCGGCACTCATTATGAAATACAATGAACTTGGGACAACGGGAGTCAAGGTCTCGCACATCGCTATTGGAGGAGCAGCATTCAGCAACATCTATGGGTGAGTGAGCATTTTGTTTGTTATTTTAGGTACCTATCAAAAAATATTACTTTAATCGCGAGTTTGTTACTTTTTCGGTATCAATTTTTTTATTGTTGCGAATTTTTTTATCATCTTACACATATTTATAACTTCATACCTTGTATATTTGTGCTATGCTATTGTGTATAATTATTATGAACACTTGGTAATTACTCATGAGTAAGGAATTATGAAATTAAATTATAATTCCTACCTATAATTATATGGAAAAAAGTTAGGAATGAAAATGTTTTTCCTATTTGCTAATCTTAAAATAAGAAAATGTCTTCAGTCCAAATTCATTTTTTACCTGTTGTACCTACCTATTCTTAATAACTCAAGCCAGGCTTTATAAAAGAGATTGGTATTATAGAAACTGACCGGAATAAAAATGAAATCTCTTTTCTGTCACCAACGTTTCTGCCGCTAAAGTATCCTCAAGCTCGAGATTCCGGCGTTTGATACAAACATTATTTTTGTTACAAGTGCGTCATGTTATTTTATACGTGTTTGATTTCTAGACAATTACTTATTTTTTGTTACTGGTTCTTTCGCGGCCTCCACCTTAAACAAATTAGGTACTTACATCAAAATCTCAAAATATGTTTGTTTTGATTTAAATAGAATGATCAAAATGAGTCCAATCTATTGAATTTCGTGTTACTTAAAATCCAAGTGTTTTGGACGAGAAAACGAACCTTTGTTAAATGTACTTTACTTATGAATAAGATTGCAATAAACCTAAGAATTCAGACATAAAATATTATTTACTTTATACTGACGATTGAACACTTCGGACTTTCGGAGCGATAAATAACATTAATCTTAGAAATTAAAGGTTGAAAATATTTTTGTTTCTATGGATTTTTCAAAATTAATTCAAATTGAGGCGCACTTGACGTAAGCTTTTGGAGAGTGAGATTCACAGATTAACAAAATACCTATATTACTATGCAAAATCGGTATATGAGTATAATAAGCATACAATTAATATACCTACTATGTACTTACTTAAATATCTTTACCGTGTTTACACCCTTTCAATAACTTTTCACAAAATTACAAAGATTGCGTCCCCCTTTGATCTTGCTGGCTAGCACACAATTTGTAGGTCTAATTAGATTATATTAATAAATAGATACACAATATTAAGGTTAAAATAGATACACAATATTACCTACGTCGTGGCAGAAAAATTGCCTACTTAGTTTATTAATAAATAATTTATGTAAAGGACATTTTCTAAAGGACACTCGCTAGTCATTTTCATGCACATATTTACATGTAGCTTCGTCAGTACCGTATTCATTTTCCTATATTTTATCAGAGACCAACCACTAAACCGCGAAAACGCACTCACGTAGTGCAAGTTTATCCAGGACAAAGGTTTTGTAAAATATTTATATATGTATGTAATATTTATAGAGTATAATATAAACTCAAATTGGTAACACTTACGGCAGCCGTTTATCTATCAGGTATCCGTGAATCCCATTGCGTCAAAAAGAAGGGGAGTTAAATGGATACATTTATCTTACAGATATGTAACTAGTTAAACTCTTTCCTAAGCTACTGACCTAAACTCTTAATCCAGAAACGCATACCTGAAGTTATTAGGTACTTGTGTAGGCCAGGGTAACGCGTTTGTAGCAGAAGAGGAGGACTTCAATACGTATTAATATATTTATCTATTTATCAGATATTATTAGGAGAAGCAACGCACTTTCAGCATAATCACTTGACTTTTAATGAATATGTCCACGCCACGGACGCATTGACGTAATAAAGTATCTCGTTCCGTAAGATGTCAAGCCATGTTATAGGGTTTTCGATGTTGTTAAGTAATCGGTCAAGTTCAAGTTGTACTCGTGCACGTAGGGTTCCGTACCATGTATAAAGTTCAGATTTTTGTACGGAAACCCCCTTGAAAAGTCCGCCATATTGGGTTTACGAGTGAATGACGTTATTATATTTTGTGAGATATTTTCGGCAAACGCTATAGTAATTAGAATGTCGTCACTATAGTTTTTAGAATGTCGTCACTATAGTTTTTAGAACTATATACATATATTATAGTGACGTCAACAGAACTAAGTATATTATCTCTGAGAACTTCAAGTTTCTAGCTA
>DWBW01000109.1:0-13021 GCA_018231125.1 Spialia spio | reverse complement strand
CCAGTCAATAACTTAATAAAAACCTCAAAAATAGTATTAGTAATAGCTACTTACTCGGCCACCGTAATGGGCTTAGCCCACTACTAAGTCAGTAAAGGATAGATGATAAAAAAACCGCGATGGTAAATTTGAAAATGATTGAGACACATTTTTTTAAATATGAAAATAATTCATAAAATCCTGTGAACATAAAATTATAATTACAAGGCTGGATTGTAAATCATCAAAGTTTTATATATAATTACAATTCCATCTGATCGTATTTTTAATTTTATGATATTACGAAATCTATTTATTTATTTGCCTATTTAGTGTCAATGCTACAGTAATAAAGACATTATCCATTTGTATGTATTATCCAAAAATGCGCATTCTTTTATCGAAGATTAAGCTACTATTATGGAAATAGTACAAGGCTACATGATAAATAAATGTACTACAATATATTTTGTGTATTCTGTATTATAAAAAATGTGACATTATGCAAATAATAATGATAAACGATAATTACCTATTTTAGATCGTTAAGATAGTCACAATAAGTTATAAGCGAAACAAACGGCCGTATATTATTTATTGCACCAACAAAGTATATAATACCAACATACAATATGTAGACGTTATAAACAACATACAAAATGTACATGTTACACGCGTAAGTAAAGTGATATTTCAATTAAACGAACAAATAATATATTACATAAGTTACATGCAAGTGAATTTAAGAATGAAAACTATCTGAGATCGTAAATAAATGTGGACTTGCTCGCTTTAAATAAATCGCTTTGGCGGGGATAATTCAGTTTGTCATTTATTTTAATTAAACAAGCGTTATTAGTCTTTGTAGTATATGAAAAATTTTGAATTAAACAATAATTTTTTTCATCGTTAACTTTAAACTTCATTTTTTTTCCATGTAGAGCTTTTAAGGCTCAAACATCTAATACTTATTTGTCTAACTCTATATTGGATCTTACTTTATATTGGATAAGTACTTATAAAATTTTGTACTGTACAACCAATTACATTATTCCAAAATTGTCATAAGTTAAAAGAAGCAATGCTATAATTTGTTCTCGCTTACCGAAAAGTTTACGATTAAAAATTGTACCACGCGACTTAAACGCGTTCCTTAGCATTTATTCTAAAACTGTACCTTAAAACGCTCTCTCGATAAATGTGAGCGTCTTTCATTTCATAACCGCGGACATATTACCAAGCAATACCATCTAATAAAATATTTTTCCTTATTAAATAATGTAAGCCTACGTATTGCTCCCAAGTTAATTAAATAATGTCGACATATACGACATTATCTTATGTGTAATGTCTGTTGAAGCGCTTAGATATTGTTATTTGAGGTATAATTGACATGTCTTTATGTAATTATTGCAGACTAAAAAATATGGTGGCCTTGACTGTATAAAACAAATACTTTTTTATTTAAAACGATTTAATTTAATATGTAAATACGTACTATTTTTTGTGTATTGTAAAAATTTTCTGAAGTGCAACTTCTTTGCGCGTGATCACTTTAAATTTCAAGGCTGGTTCACGATTTGTGCGTTATGATGTTGAAATAGTAACATTTATGTCAGGATTTTGATTTATTTCACCACTGATAGATGTAAATACTGAATAGGGATGCATTATAGAACCTTTCTACTACCTAGGACTATTATTATGAAACAACCGTGTTCTGTAGTTTTTAGTTGTGTGTGTAAAGATGGCGCTACAGATCACGAAATGTGTGTAAGTATGTATTTTAAAACTTAATATTTACTCATTTCTAATATTGAATGGAGCACAAGTTTAAGGATTTATCGAAATCAGCGTAGGCAATATTCTTCTGCAAAAAATTTACACAATACATACCATAAAATTTCGTGTAAATTACTATTCGTTAATAATGTAGGTATGATCTTTGAAGAACTTTCGAATATAGATCCATTTAGATACAATAGCTCCAGAGTTCTAGATTTTAGTCTAGGAAAGCCCAGGCCAAAATGTAATACCTATAGTCTTTTATAATAATGTTTGGTACAAATATTCGCTTATTCAAACGCGTATTGCGTTCACCATTAATTTCGATTAGCGATCTATTGAAAGACAATTTGCAGTTCTCAATCAACAGGTCTTCGTTTGAACATACAACTTTTTGTTCATTTGTAAAGGATACATTTGATTAATATCATCGAAAGGTTAACTGAAGATGCTATACCTACACTAAATAACCAGTCTATTTTAGTCCTGAATACAAGGTAATTTATTAGGTTTCTAATTTCCGGTGTATCATGAAATTTTGGTATTGCAAAATGCTATGATTATAACACACAGTTAGATACCTACCTAATTTGATTTTAACTTAGATATGTCATTTGTCATGTGATTGTCTTTATAAATTGAAAATACGGCCGAGCTATCAATTTGTTTATATTATCTGTTGAGTTATGGAATTTAATAAAAAAAAGTTCAAAGAAGAAATCTGAATTTTTATTAGCATTCTGAATTCTCGTTCTGAATAATTTTACGAGTAGTTATATGAGTCATAACTTTGGATTTCTAAGTCTTATTGAGAAATTGGAATTTTGAAACGTGTCTACCATTTTATCGCTGCATCGAGTATTCCATCATTTATAATGCTTTTTCTATTTTCGAAACACAGATGCTACGTTTTAGGTATTATCTGTCTGTGACCTTTATATAATTATTATCTTTGATTCTCGGTCAGTGATCTTTGTAATCAACTCGATGCAACGTGCATAGAAAAAGGGAAAGGCATATTGTTGACTTTTTCCTCTCTAAACAGGACACAATTTTATTATGCAGACCATCTGACTTTGAAACCGTCTATAGTAAAGCCAATTTGCATTAAATGTTAAGCGATTTATTATAATTATAATATTCAGTTTTGGGTTAAATTTTACTTGTCATATTTTAGAACTGATTTTTAGTCTTTGCTGTTAAAAATTTCTAAAAATCATACATATTTTAAATTCATTTTAATAATTTCATTTAACCTTAAGATCAACAAAAATAGGTAAATGGCTTGAACTGGCTTGAATATCTTTAGCATTTTCAGTAGACCGTTCTTAATATTGTACTTATTCTTCTCACGACATGTTACCTATTCTTATACGTGTAGGTAATAGTTTAGTTTGATATGTTATCGATCGCCAGATATTATGTCTTCGTGGTTGGTTTCTCAACAATTTGTCGTGCGTTTGCGCTGACCTCTAGTGAAAGGATGCCACAGCACAACAATTTTGTGAACTTTATGATCATTGCAAAAACACTTATTACTTAACTACCATCATTCTCTGGACGGCTGACGTGGACCGATAGATCAGGGAAGGCCTTTGTTTTAAGATGAATTTTAATAAATTTCAATGTTGTGATCAAATGCAACATCGATAACATCTAAAGGTGAAGCTCAAAGGTTATGGTAATTGATTTGAAGATAGAGTAATAGCTATTTATTAAAAATATTTACCTAAATTAAAATTAAAAGGAGGAAATAAAAATAATTTAATTGGTATTTGCTTTCAAAAAATTAATTTTGAGTTGTGCTAAATATGAAATCCTATCACAATCCGTATCTCTTAATATTCATATAGAAAAGTCAATGTTTATCGTAGTATGTAAATGTCCAAATTATCCAAATACATAATTGTGTAGTCTCTGAGTAATAAGAAAATCTATGCTGGTTGTTGTACCCCTGTTAATGTGAATATGTTCTGTGCATATCAATCGTGGTTAAGAAGTACCTTGCAATATTGTAATAAGCCCTACACAAGGGCTAAGAGCCAGGTGATGGGTCTGTACGATCATGGAGGTAACTAGGTACTAATCATGGGTTATGATTGTTCTGAAGGATGCTATATTATCACCTCGTATAATTTATTTCCATCGTAAAATACAGAAATCAAAATTTGCATATTTCGCAACAAAGACGCTGTTCGTGCAACAATGAACACAACATGAAGACTTTGATAGTAAGTTCCTATTTTGTTTCTTCTGTATGAATATAATATTAATTGTACCCCTATAAATTTTTTAGTTATTTGTCTAATAATAAACAGTAAGCCGGGACAAAGTTGATGGTAATGCTAAAATTGGGTTAGCAATAATATTTTTTAATTTGATTGTATTTAATAGCTTCTTCTCTTCTTTCTTTACTAGATATATATACTAGATATATACCGTTTGGATCCAGTTGGCATCAAATCTTTAGAACACTAAGCAGTAGTGCAATTCTGAAACTTCGATTATCATCTCACGTCGACGCTCACATTCACTTCGCACTCGCCGGTGAATGACGTCTGTCATTCCATATTTGAAGTGTCAAAAACTCGCTTCTGATTTAGTTAGATATAGAAGAATTAAGGTCGAGTTAGTAACGTGCTTTCTTGCATACGCTCGGTCCGCTTTGTGTCTGCTCAAGGGCATCAACAACTTGTATTAAGTGTTGTTTAAACAATACGAAGAATATGATAGAAAAACCGACGATTTTGAAAATAGATTTTGATTGACGCAGAATTTAATTCCTTTGTTAGTTAAAATTTTGAAATTCAGATAATAAAGTTATCCTACTTCGTACTACTCTACTAGGCACGTTATTTATACATTATAAATACGAAAGTTTGTGACGATGTGTGGATGTATAAATGTTGTTACTATTTCACGAAAAAACTACAGAAGGGATTTTAATGAAATTATTCTTGTCCTCATCAGAAACATATGGCTATATTTTCTAATAAATTAGGGATCCTTACTAAAACACCAATAAGTGATCCTTACTAAACCTTGAAATTAAGAGCATAATTATATTATGCGTAAAGCGATGTCTATTTTCAAGTGTTTATAAGAATACTTTAACGACAATCGAGGACCGTCAGGATTTACGCGAACATCCCCCCTATTCCGATCATGATTTACGATGGCTTCCCTGGTAACTTGGAGGCTGTAAACCGATTTATAATCTTTTTGATTTATTGTCACGGTAAAAACTTTTTACATCTCCGTTTTGTTACTTATAGCGTTCCGTTTACGACTTTTTTCAATCGCACATTTTATCATCATTCGCTGTGTAACTAAATTAGTATTATGATATTATGGGGCTATTAATATATTTTATAGCTCTTGGTGCAGCAACTGTGTATACAGTACAGTATTAAAGCAGAATATATTGGAAACACTTCAATAGATCGCTGTATAAATCACTCCATCTTTGTTTTCAATAATATATTGTACAGTAATGTTATAAAAACTTTCTCCTGCTTTTATATAAAGTTGGTAATAATTAACTGCATACAGCTTTTCGTGTATACTTGATTGAAAAGAATATTCACATCGAAGCAAACAATAAAATTCTTTAATAGTACCTAACCTCGTCAGATTCAAATACCTTCATCAAGTGTCGGCGGTACGAATAAGGCGATTTCGTCGGCCACAATCTGAGTAAATATCTTAATTTGTGGTCTGTCTGTGCAGCGAACTGGTGCAAGACACGCAAGGGCACGGACCTTTTTAACAAAGGCATCTTGAGGTTTTGTGGATTACGGGTAAGAGGTATCTATTGCATGTCATATAGTAACGTAATAAGATATGTTTAATGATAAGTACATGTATGATGTAATTGTCTGTTTTATGTATAACTGTTATTTAAATAATAAATAAATGAAAATATGTAAGAAAGGGAATAATCCAAACGTGTAAAGGCAACTAAAGAAGAAACTTTTAAAAAGTTTTGTAATTTTTTTGTACAGTTGCGGTATACAAATAGGTTACATTCTTGCGACACAGTGCGAAAAGCTGCGCTAGATTAAGATTCAAATCCAAAATCAATTCGAAATTCGTTGACATTACACGGCTACAGATTAAAACTAAGCAGCGATTATTCTCACAGATAAAAAGACGATCCTTAAACCACCCTATATCAATTGACTATACACTGTGCATACATACAACACTTAGCCATTCACATGGTACACTTCTGGATCGCCATACCAAAGCTATCATTAACCACGCTGGCGGATTTACAGCGAGCGTCACGGCCGGTTCGTACGCAATTATCCACCTTGCGATCTCCCATTGTTGTCGAAATTTAAAACAAATTTCCTGTACAACGGGGGGTCGCATTTTTTCCCTGCCAAATTGGATAAGAACTGTAATTACTCGTTTAATTTCGGACCCAACGGACGGCTTGTGGATATTTGAAATCGGTCCGCATCTTCCCTGCGTTTATAAGCCGGAACGCTTCTTTAAGCGTTTCCATTTTTGCATTATTGCCCTCCGAAAATTTGTAATGGAAAGATGCAAGCGCTGTATCGGTTGTACCGCGGTTTATCTTGCGCTAAACTGGTGGTAATGATAGCTAAAGTTAAAGTCATATTAAGTTATAATGCTTATGTTTCTAAGCTTTCTTCTATAAACAAGCTGAAATTTAACGCATTATTAAGCGGAACTATCATAGAAATTATTTTCACCTTTCACAATTTATTTTTACACTATGTAACTATGCTTCGTGAAGAAATTATAAGCATATAAGTATACACATTTACAAACTTTCGCCTTTATAATATAAGTATAATTTGATATACTTACTTAACTTAACATATCGTACCTCCTTGCATTCCGCATTCGAAATAAGACGATCCGAATAACACATCTCATTCGCAAACAAACGCTACCTCCACACTACACAATAAGCATTATTAAAACTGTTTCATTTCATCAAGACACCAAACGTGACCTTTGTGATACAGAACTTAAGACACATATTGGATTAATGGGGGGTTTTCATGAAATGCAACAGTTACACCGGCTGTCAAGTTTCATTTGGACGTGTGATACAATTTAATAAACCCGTCAAATCGCCGCGAATCTCGTTAACTGTTGAGATTGTTTTGTATGCGAATGCAACGTCAATCTTCCTTGAGTATAATAAATAATGTTTTCTTACTCTAACGACAGATGTTAGTAAGCTGCAGACATTTAGGGATTTGTTCCATAAATGACAAGAAGATCTTAAGTTACTTATAACAAGGTTTTTTGTTGGAGTATTATTTAGTGTCCGGTAGATTATGCAACGTTAGAAAAAGATAAATTATATCAAATAGAATATGAAAATAATATGGTTTTCTGTCTGTAGGTGCTTAAGTATCAGGAGTGTGACAATTTTCTGAAGAATCGCAGATGTACCTACAGTATCTTCTTTAGTTTTTATTACCCGGTAAACCTTTTTGTATTTTCTTTAATTAGGTAGGTATCTATTGCCAGATAATGTCAGAGAGCAGTCATATATAGAGGGGCCACTCACCTACATAACAACCGAAAAAAATGTTTTCGCACACATACACAAGCCCGGCTAGTACCATATTTGCCTCTCTTTTAATAATATAATACATCAAAAAAGCACACTATCCTAAAATTTAATTTCACAGTATTCTGTTGGCAGACGTTGCCCGTCCGTCATTGTCATAGGATTGGCGCCAGATATGTCACAATGCGCGAATTCAGTGTGACAGTGCAACGATCGAAACGGACAGAAATGGCGTCGATGTGCATTGTTGTATATTATTTTATTGTTCGTAGCCAAATGGCTAAATTAAAACGTTTTAAGTTAGAAGACAATAGAAGAAAGTAAGGAAATTTTAAGGAGCTCAACAAGATGCATATTTACGGCAAAAAGACCCTAAATCACTTCGTAAATGACGGATGGTAGCCACAAACATAAAAAATTTGGCAGAACTGATCTTCTTTTAAGTCCACAATTTTTTTATTTTCATTTCAACTAATCGCGATAATCACAAGAGCCAAAAAACTGTATCCAATTTCTATTCAGAAATTTCATTGTACTTTCCCCTTCGAGAATCAATTAATTATCACACAGTTTTATCCCGGAACCGAACAACTCACTCCAGACGCCAAAACGCAGCCCATAAATTACTAACACGACTCAATGGCATAAGTACGCAAGTCAGAATTAGTTTCGCGGTGGAAGTTAAACATGGACGTACGCTTTTCCATTTTCCATGACACTGGTGGCAAGTTACCGAATACCGTTAGATTTCCCAGGAGATTGAGGCGGATTCATTGTGCGGTGTGAATGTGTCGTAACTGGTAGTGATTTGTTTGCAAGACCGCGTCAACCTTATGGTTAGATGGTTGGATTTGGCAGCGGCGGGCTATAGTGAGATTTGCTGACAATATTAAGCTTGTTCGTTGTTTTGTTTTTTTCGGAAGTTCGACTGGGAAAATTTGACTTCACTAACAAAAATGATGTACAATTCCTGAGCGCCTAGTTCCGATGCTGTTTTATTTGTTTTATGCTAATTAATTGCCTAAAAACTTTATGAGACTGACATATGTAACAGAAATTCTGCGTGACTGCGTTGGTTAATTGCCCGTATGGATTTCAACTTCTGTTTTCGGATGTAAGTAGGTACTTGGTTTTGAGTTAGATTTGCCCTACAAGTATGTATGACACAGTGAATCCTATTTTCCTGTGATTAATTGATATTTTCTTACCATCGTGAAAGAAGATTGATGCTGATTTAAAACCTGGTCATATGCAAAGTGCCCACCTATACAAACCATCAAGAAAACAAAGTATAAAATTTACATTTTGCAATACTTCAAGCAGTCAGCAAACAACTGCCATGGCCATGCAAATCGCAATCAGGAACCGGCCCGATATATCAGTGGCCATTAAATCATAAATATTTCACCGATTATGCACGAAGCGATCTCATCACTCACACTGTCACCCCGAGCTGAACACGCCTTACCACTCCAGAGATATCATCTGTGGAGATACTCGTATCCTGAACGGCCATTTTCCTCACTGAATGTCCTTTGGTAATAAATTATGGATGAAATATTGAATCGGATTTTTACTTAACTAAGCAATGCGCGTCAAGATGAAGATATATTTTGTTTTTTTGTACGAAGTGTTGTGTTTCAGCTGATCATGCAGCGATTGATGTTCTAACTTTTCACTTGTTTAAATCAATATTGAAGAAATTAAATGGGTTCATAGAAATATAAAACACGTGTTAAGAATGGTGGTGTAAACTACATTTTAATAGAATCGTCATAAGAACGTAAAAGATAAATTGAGCTCAAGATTGAGATCTGTTTTAAACGAGAAACTTGTTCCTCTTTGTTTTACCAAACTGCATTCAGGATGTGTGACACTTTGAATTTTGTCTTCAGTTCATCAATAACTAAGTCGAAGTCATTACAGATTTTTTCAACTTTACCTAAGACGTTAAACACTTGGCAGATGTTAATAATTATTAAACATTTTAATATCCTTTTGTTTAAAAAATATTATCAGTGATTGTAAATAAAACTATCGTTATATTTTTTTTCTATCCTGTAACTATCTTTCTAACTAAATTGTAACTAAGGCATCTATCAAAAAAGTAGTCTTACATGAATTAGATTCCTGGGAAATCAGTAAGAGTTAGAAAGAATAAAACACATTAGAAAGCAACATAAAGAGTTGAACTAACTAGAGGAAAAATTAGGCCAATGTAGTTAATATAGCTTTACATACATATTCAAAATATAGCTTTTTTTTTCAAAATGTAAGGCATCTATCCCAGTTTCACCCTGCCTAGAGGTCGGGCCTTTGATGTTATTGAAGCTTTGCTACGAGAATTAGGCCATATATTCTAAACGTACCTTAAGCCTATAATGTCGTGCAGAGTAACCACATTAATACGAACTCGGTTAGAAGCTGAGGCGCCCTGCTGAGCTTACAATCAATTTATTGCGCCAGAAGAGACAAATTGCGTAGCTCTCCGTGTTTGTCACTGCAGTACAAGTAATAGATTGCCATATCTTTATTAAAGTCCCATAGATATTCATGTAATGAGCTTGTACTATCCGTATTGAATTATTTGATGACGGTATTGTAAGTGGACTTGGATAAATTGGACGCAATATGGGGTGGTCGGTGAGTTGAAAGTAATAGGACAATGGGCGGGTAGAGATGAAAATGACATCCTTGACATTTAACATTTTACATTGATGTTTTAGGCACTGTCCGAATAGCATATTTTTCTAAGACATGAAGCTGAAAGGACGTGTGTTTGAGACGGAAGTTGTTAACAAAATTCTATCTCTAAGAAATAGATGTATGTAGATAGGTACCAGTACATATTATTACAATGAATGAACTAAATAATTTCCCCTGTTTTATCAAATACTAGACTTTATCATAAAGCGAAGAATGTTACACTCATATTCTTAACTTTATTTATTTTATTCATAATTTTTCCGTTTTCACTTAAATTCATTTTTGCAATTAGGATAGGAAAGGATGCTATTACCTACACCTACTTCTTCATGTGAACGGCTCAAATACGTCAATCTTCGTATAGCAATGTCAATTACACTTATAGCTATTGCAATACGAATTTAGAGCAGTTTGGGCATCGACTATTTAATTCAATTAAGGTTCTTGTGGCCATTGTAGGAAAGGGTATAGCAATTGGCTCGGATAAGGGTTTATTCGTGTTTATGTCTATGATCTTATCTGCGGTGTGTCTGTCTGTACTCTGTATACGGGCGCACACCCTTTTATTAAAGTCCCATGTTAAACAATTTAACGGAAAACAGTGGAGTCGAAATAGTGGATGGTGGTTTCTGAAATTTGTTTTTAGCATTAGAACAACATAAAGATACCTACCTAAATATGACTTAGCAAAACTTTTTCATTAAAATATATCAAATCGCAAGTAGGTATGTATTTACTTCTCGGTAAATTGAGTAGAAATATTTTAAAAAAATGAGTGGTAAAAAAGTTTGCGCTAAAAATGATTTTTTTATGAAAGTCAGTACCTACCTATGTATTTTTTGCAGTTGAAAATGTTACAACTTGCAGTTAGTAACAATCGAATCATACACTACTATACAATATTATATACGGTGCACATCTTAATCTTAGGGATCATGTATTAATCAGAACAAGTGAAATTAGGATTAGAAAAAAATCTAATTAAAAATAAATGTAAAAATTTAAATTGTTTTGCGTCTCTACAGTTTTGTTGTTCGCATTGTATTAGAGGGTGTTTGCTAAATGAAAACGGGACAAGCATCTAAATTTAATAAGTTTTTGTATACCAATATATGTAATTGTAATATGTATCGTTATTCGATAACTTTATTGCTTTATTGGCATCGTTGTGGGTTTATAACTGATAGTTATGTGGGTAGCTATTGTTACTATATTATCTGAAATTCGTACTTAATGGACAAGTGTGTGTTCTATTATAAATTATTTTACTATGTTTATTTTGCAACATGTTTACATTGAATGGTTGACAGAAGAATAAGTTTTCCGAGAAAATTTAATAAAACAGAATACAATCAAAACCTATGAATTGTAAAATTTTCGTAGAAGACCTATTCAAGACCGCCTATAAAAGGTTTTTGTAGTATTCGATCCCCTTAGGAAAGATGCAGAAAAGACGAAAGTTTATTTACATTCAAGCATTATATCCTTCTTAAGCCTATTTCAAGTCAAGGATACAATAATTTTATACTAAAAAGCCACAGAACTGATGCTCGCCGGACACTGAACCCCGAACCCTGACAGTAATGACCGGCCACGTCAGTCCACTGTCGTCGGTCCCCGGCCAAGAGAAGTTAATTTCCACTTAATTATTGTTTAAAAAATCAAGCAACCTCATTGGTTGGTATAATAACCAAGACGTGTTTACTTTTGATTGATTTGTAGCTGAGTCATGATTAATGGACAAATTTAAAGGCTTATGGTATAGTTTCCAAAGTTAATAATTCATGTGAACGAACAAATAAGAAGTACCTAGGTAAGGGAAGCTCTAAAAAAAGTCATTCGAATCTCCTAAGAAACAAAGCGATTAAACTTAACGTATCTACTTATATATCTACCTGTATACATTTTGTGCATAAAGTGCTTTGCTGGCAGCCCATTCTTTCGAAATCCCTGCGCGGATGGGCGAGGCAAGGGAAATTCGAAAGAAATTCATGCACTGCAAACTACAAACTGCCTTAGTGAGCTTCAATGTTAGTCTAGGTACTTTAAAATTGTTCGCGGCCGCTCTAAAGCACAATGCACATTGTCACCGCGTATAAAGATACAGTGTTGCTTTATAACACTATTGTGTTGCACCCTTAGCTCGCTCTTTACTGTTTTCACGGCGTATTCTGGTGTTTTATTATTCATGTAACAACAGCCTTATGCGCACCTTCTGTAATGTTAATAATTGAAGACTTCCGTGACAAGGAGCGCGAAGGTAGCTAACGCGAAATAATATATAATTTACCGTCACTTTTTATGGACTAGGCGTTCTTTAAGATGTTCCTGCAACCGTTTTGATATATTTTGTTGGGTGTAAAGTATTTTTAAGTAGGTAGTTAGTTTATAGGACCACACAGGTTTATGTACTAAAAGGGTTAACGTATGTTATATTTTTGTGAATTTTAATTTTCATAACACCACAAAATATAACAGAATCAAATCCCAATGTAGTCGCATTTGCCGAGAGTGGCTTATAGGTGCCACAAGTTAAATAACTGCACTTCTACTTGTCTGTTTTATGTCTGTGATTAATGCAGTCTTAAATAAGTAGGTAAAACATTATTAAGATATCATTCGATGTAATAAAGTCAAGACATTTAAAGACCGTTGTTACCTCACTTAAAGATCGTAAAATTTATTGCTTAAAAGATTACTCCAATACTAGTTCCACTCCAGCTTATACAACTTCATTCGCAATAGTTATAGCTTGTTTTATGTTTTTAAGAAAAAACAAAAGTAAAAACTGTTATTACGAGTATACTACTCTAGGTATAGTAGGTATAATAAAAATGATATTAAAGTTTAAATATTAATTATCTACTCAGTTTACTTACTATAAAATTTTACACTCGAAATTCGATCATTATTATATTTTAAAAAAGTCTGGTTGATATGAAATGGCGAAGTGCAAATTGCGAACGCAGCCAAACTGTCATGTGTCACAAG